>VMBQ01002370.1:0-21489 GCA_007657795.1 Dreissena rostriformis
GCATGACGTGAAAACGAACAATAAGCGACTACGTGACAAGAACGTTCTTATGAAAACATCATTTATTGTCTCGTGGACGCGTGGGAATCCATCTTCTTCAATATGTAATCTTCCAATTGGAAACTAGTGGTACGAAACGGAGCACCGTCTGATTTCCATATACTAGATACCAAAATTGTAAATTGAAAAGTAATCGGTTCAAACACATAATTTAATGCAGTATAACAACCAATCCCATTCAGTTTCTTATTCATACACTGAGAAGTCATGAGTTTCAAAAATGTCCACACATTGTTAACGTGCATTCTATAATGCGTACTTACTATGGTAGCATAATTTTTGGCATAAAACAATGACGCAATAATTCGTTTAACTTCTTCTTTCAGGCACGGATTAAAGCACAACATATAATTATAAAAAGTTCACATATTTTAATTATAAAATATTTAAGATAAAATCTGTTTTACGTCATGATAATAAACATTCGTAGGCAGTTATTAACTTCGATTAAACAAAATAAGTATTGTTGTTTTTTGTTTTCAAAATGACTAGAAACATTTATTTGCTGATTCGAAGTATATTAATTGCGTAATATATTTTGATTTTCAAATATTGGGATATTTGAAATCAGTTTGAGACTCAACTATTTTAGGCACTATGTTCCAGGGATACAATGAAATTTAAGGGAAACGCAAACACTGAATTATACCAGACAAAACAACACAAAAACATATTTCATCATTTCACATGATTAAAGCCCTTTCAATGCTTGAGAAAAAACACCGATGATCAATAATAAAAATATTCAATTACTGACAATTATTGTTCCAAGGCTTTTAACTAAAATGATTTTGGCATATTTTTCGTAAACATATATTATCCAAACCATTATAGCTTCGCGTATCAAATAATAACGACAATTAATGTTTAACTTAGACGTCCAACAACGTTTTATGAAGTTTTTGAATGACTGTTAAATACGAATCGAAAATATTTCTATTGAACCGCAATCGGTTTAAGAATACGAAATAAATACCAGATTAAATGTCTGACCCTAAAATTGATCTACCATCAATGGTATGTATTTGACTTCATTGTTTTGCACGGTGTCTGCTCCTTTACGCTATAAGGTAGACGATTGACACGTGTGTCCTATTTGCAGACACACAATCGAAGGTTACTAAACAAGAGTATATTTCAAAAGCCACAAAGATATGTCCAGACTCGAAAGCAGCTATTGAAACTGGCGTGGAAAGGTCAAGGGTGGACACAACGGGTGGAAGTTTGAAAGTGAAGGACGACGAGTTTATTGTGTTTGAATAATTTCGCTTATAGAAGACGAAGAGAATTTAGATAGAAATAAGGACTATTTCAAAAGCCGCACATTTTGTCTAGACCCGAAACCAGTTACGGGTTGAAATATGTTGGTGAAGTTTGTTGAGTGATACGCTTAATGATAAAGGAGGATAATTAAGATATAAACCCGTAAAATGTGCAGTATCTCGTACAGTATACTATTACTAGTAAAATCAGTACGCTATTACAACGGTTTATCACGCAAACCTTGCGATGTTCTTTTCTGAATCCAATGCTACATAAGACTGTCAATACAAACAACTACTCAGGCAGACAAACGGCATTAGGCACGCTGTCGTAAACATTTCTACACGGAAAAAATCGAAAAAATTCAATTAAACATCCGTATAGTGGCTGTTAATGTTAAAATTTATTACCACATCCATGAAAACGTTCCAACAAAGTACGTCATTAACAGGCACGTGGCAGTTTCGCATTCCATCACAATCAATGTTTAATGTTACAAAGTGGTGAATAGTGGTAATACACACGAGCAAAGCAATCAGATTGTCGGATCCTTAGATACCAATTCTTCTTACCAAATGAGCCTCGTTCTGGGAATACATGTGCGTCAAGGTCGCCGTGGCGTAGTATATATGGTGTCCGCCTAGCAACCAGGTCACGGGTTCGATCCCCACTGTGGAAGCGTTCTTTAGATCCCCCCATATATCCACCAAGTACTGGTTCTTCTAGTCCCAGAAAACAGACTCGAGAGCGTTTCAAATCAGCCTTAGGCTTTCGATGCAATCGAGCTAAAATAAATAGGTTTAAACTAANAAGGTCAAGGGTGGAAATTTGGGGAGGAAATTTGAAGGTGAAGGACGACAGAGTTTATTGTAAACAAGTTATTTTCCTTAATGGAAGACGAAGAGAATTTAGATAGAAAAAAAGGACTATTTCAAAAGCCGCACATTTTGTATATTCCCGAAACCATGTACGGATTGAAATATGTGGATGACGTTTGTTGAGTTATACGCTTTATGATAGAGGTGGATAATTAATATGTAAACCCGCAAAATGTACAGTATCTCGTACATTATTCTACTACATGTACTAGTAAAATCAGTACGCTATTTCAACGGTTTATCAAGCAAACCTTGCGATGTACTTTTCGAAACCTATAAGCCTGCCAATTCAAACATCTATTCAGGCAGACAAACAGCATCAGTCACGCTGTCGTAAACATTTCTACACGGAAAAATCGAAACATTTCAATTAAACATCCGTATAATGTCCGTTTATGTTCAAATGTATAACAACATCAATGAAAACGTTCCGACAAAATACGTCATATACGTCGTGTTATTTTATTAAATTACAATAGTTCTGTCACTTTTAGTAATCAAACAGTGCGCGCCGTGATATGACTAAAACGGCGAAAACCAAACTAAACAAACCAAAACGAAACAGTATAGCAAAAACAAGTTAAACATGTTTTTCATTTAATAAATATTTTGGTGCAAAAACATATCATATACGTGTATATTCCAATCATAATTAAGTATTTGACCAATATCAACTAAAATGTAATAAAAAAAGTTGTTTTTTTTTTAATTTCTCAGATGTGCCAATCAAAAACTTTTATTTTACATCTGAAACAAGAATGCTCTTACACATATTATGGTTAAAGATCCAATTATCGCTTATTGACTTGTGGGCGTTATAGAAGCAAACAATCTTTGATCATGACACAAGTAAAAAAGCATTTCAAAAGGTGGTCTATGCTCAGAACAAAAAAAAACATCAAATTGCTGACCTCCATGGCAGACGTTATTTAACACGAGCGCAATAATGAGATCATCATTACCTGTTTCCACATACAAACTCGACAAGATGATACATTGTTTAAGCTTATTACAAGAAGACGAGATTTAGTTGATAATGTGTTTCATTTCACCATGCCTCAGAAATTACGGTTCTTATACTCTGGTAAGCATACGACCATTGAGAACTACACTGGAATTTAATTGAATCGAATAATATTTTATTCTATTTTATTGCAGTTTGATTTCATGTGTGATATTAAGAGGCTATATTTGATTTTAACTTTAATGTTTTATTAATTAAATCTGGGCAAAGTGTGAGATTTTGGCGCCCTCATACCGAGATTAAACCCCACAATTCTTCAAAGAGTGGTGGCCCAAGCTTTATTTATTGTTGTTGCCTTTAACATTCTTGATCAGCAGACGATTTATTGGGCAAATCAATCTTACGGAAGTTTACGGAGATATTCGATGTATCACGATACTAAATCTGCTGATCAAGAATACACTTACGGGGGATTTCTTAGAAAGTCGATGCATCACGACTAGGACCTGTAAATGCAACTGATGTTTTAATTTATTTATACTCTAAAATCAGTATTATTGGTGGGCCATTATTTTTAGTTGATTCGCGTGTTGACCGAGCCACGAATATACTACAAACACACCGGAAAATGACCGAAGCACATTCCTCTTGTTTTTCTTCAAAAATAAGAACTACAAGAATTCACGTATCTAGTAAAAGGTCGTTTCTGTGTAAAAAACCACGAACTTTCATGCAAACGAATAAAAATAATGTTACAGTATTTTGATTGATACCAAGCTTGTCACCATACGTTTTCCCACCCTTTACATCGTTTCATATATGCCTAAATGGACAAGAATTATACAATGCAGAAACGCAATTATGTTCTTTGAGACCGTCCGCATTTTGGCGAATGGATTTTCACACGATTGCATTAAATACGCTTGTAAAACATCCGTTGACTCGTATCATCATAAACGTAACCTAGTGCGGGCAGGGCTCTAAATTGGACATGACTTCATATTTAACTAATTTACATATTCCATGTCTGTTTCCTTGTATTGCAACGATATTGTAGTGATCTCGATTCATGTTAAGTAGTAGCGAAACGATTGAAAATGTAGACAGGATTTACATATCAAAATTACATCTAAAAAAAGTTTAGCCAAGTGCTTTTGATGACATAACGATTTTACACTCTTGAAGTTACCAATTCTGCGAACGTGAGTGTTCAATAACCTTTCTATTCTAGATATGATATGATTCTTTCATTATACTAATGACACAACGATCATATCTCACAACGGACCGCTTCCGCCATCTGTGTCGTCAAGTCTCATTAATAATAATGCACCGATCGTTAGTGCGATAGTACGCGTTCTATTTTATATTCTTATAATCAATGTAAAAATCGACCATCACATGTGTCTTTATCAGCCATGTTGTTATGTTCGCACCAGTTCCCTCTCGACCCACTTAATGTTTTAAGAGCGTTCTTTCTCCCGTGAGTGCAGGTAAGCGTAAATACTGATTGCTTTTTGATGACTTAAGCGTTTACATGAATGGCACTTTTAAAAGTTTTTTTTTTTTGCAATTTAATCGAGTATTTGTTATTAAATTCGCTTTAATTGTCCCATAGACGAGTGAAATTGTATGATGTACTGTTTTGATATGCGTTCGTAAAAAGGTCGACCATGCATGCTAATTTCCCATATATTAATGAAGGCCATTTGATATGTGTTGTACATGAGTTCAGTGTACAATGTAATGAAATTGGTCAACCGAATGAAACAAAAAGTTCTACTTGATATGTTAATAACAGATAAGTTGAATGGCGTTGCTGTAATAACCGTAAAACAAGCACATCTTTGAATTGGTGCTTCACATTGGCGATAATAGTATCGCAAACACACGATTGTCATGATCATATTGGGTCAAATCACCATATCACTGATTTGCATTAAAGCATAACGAATAAAATAACGTATGAATGTCTCCAACTGGAAACCATTGAACCATTGACACTTAACAATGCCATCAGCTTGTTTATAATGCTATTCATCGGAGAGTTGATCTTTGCGAAGAACAGGAGCAAAATAAACAGTAAAAATAAAATATGGAAATGCAACTGAAACGTTACCACGTTCGTCCACATTGAAAAAAAATTGCTATTCGAAATGTTAAAACAAAAGACGTATGGTTGTTTTCTGGCAATTTCTAATGTGGCAGGTACAGTGAACCGGATTATTACCGTCACGCGCAAAAAAAATATAAATGAAAACGATCAATTGAATCGCTCTTTTGTCAGACTGATAATATGATAACCTAAGCGATTCCCGAGTGATTGTTTTCATCCATCATATTGCTTGTTTGTCATTCTTTTTTAAGGGAAAGAGAAGATACTAGTATTAAATCGATTACATAGGAGTATTCAAAATTATTTTAGCTGCTCTCGTTAAACATCCATTATTTCTGGACACAAATTAATAAATAAAACTGCTTTTTGTTACCTGAAGCATTAACGAAGAGATGAATATATCTCAGTAAAAAACTAAATAGCTGAAAATTGCAGCTTTAATTCCTCATTTGTCCCAACTTTCGTGAGGCCCATAAGCTAATTAGGTAGCAACCTCAGGCACGGAAGGACCTCATCAAATAAGAAATAGAAACACAGTCTTTTATTGATAATGTTGTTCTCACCATATGTTTTCCCACCATTTAACAGCGTATAGAATATGCCTGAAAGAAAATAAACTATAAAATTACGCAAATCAATTGCGTCTAATTACGTTCGCTCCAGATCTCCCGTAATCTTACGGATGGCTTTTCATAAGATAACATTCATTACTCTTGTAATTCTTCCGTTAATGCTAGTTCAGAAAGGATTTTTTTAGTGAGTACACTTCCATTAATGCCGGTAAAGAAAGATTAGTCCGTAAAGACTTCTTAATTTCGACATGCCTTATTATTTAAACTTATTAACTGATGTAATCTAATGATTCTTATCTATATTTTCTCTAAGATGTAAACATGCACTGTTCAACTTTTGCTGAGGTGCAATCGGTTTGTCGTTCAAACGTTTATTGCGTCTTCCGATGCATTTTAGCCGCCTTCTTAGAAAACCGGGCTCAATGCATGTACGTAAACTGTCGTCCCAGATAAGCCTATGCTGTACGCACAGGCTAATCAGGGACGACATATTCCGCTTTATGATATTTTTCCGTTTAAAGGAAGTCTCGTCTTATCGACAATCCAGTTTAGGTGGAAAGTTTCGTCCCTGATTAGCTTGTGCAAACTGCACATGCTTATCTTGGATGACGCTTTAAGCACATGCATTTAGTCCAGTTTCCGGGTAACGAGGCTCATGTAAACGAAAAGCTTTTCAATATATGGCAACTTAACATATACACATGTACAGAGAACAACATCGTATTACCAAATACAAAATTGTTTTTTTTTAAAGAACGAATAACGATGTATAAAGACCTCACATAGTTTAAATTTAGTCATAATTAAAAGGTAAAAATAATACATGTTTTGACGCGAACTATTTATATGACATATTTTGTTACAAAAAGTTCGAAATGACAGCTGGTTACCGGCATGCAAAGCTTTGCAGAAATTCTTCTATTGCAAATATGGTTTCAGCCTCCATTTAATCACTAGCATATTGTTTATATATTGAAAACAGGCACCCGTATATGTTACGTTTAATTGACATAAGACGACAAATTACAAAGGCACATTTTAATGAAAAATTTATATTTCCAATAAATGTATTGACTGCGCATTGAATGCCGACTTAAAACGTGTCATTAATAATTCAAAAGTATCACTAGAAAATTTAATTATTTTCTCATATTGTTTGTTTGGCTTTCAAATTAATATTGTATATTTAAATAGGTGGCGAATTTAAATACATGTATTGATAAAACATGTTCAAATGTAATGTTTGTGTTGTCTCGAATACAGAATTGCATAATACAAACATAAATGCACATTATAGTTTAACTTTGGGGACAGGGCACAAAAAGCGATATATTGATTAGCTAACTGAAAACCAACGATGCAGTATAAAGATTTGAGAATGAAATTGCCAGATTTGGTCATACATGAAGACATTTAAGAATAACAGAGCGACATCACTTGGTACAGGACTCAATAAAAGTTGCATAAAGTCTCCTCTACGGAAGCACACCACACTCTCACAAACTATGGACCAACACATTCTTTTGTTTTCTTGATATGATATATGTAAATATTAACAGAAAGAACCAGCATGCGAAAACAAAAGCAATCATGTAGTGAAGTGATGATGTACCATGAAAACACATGTATGATTGTGGAAAGATAGACAAATAGGTTTCATTTGTTTGATAAATATATTCAACAGTCAAAATTAAAAATGACGACCAGAATAATTATTTAACTGTCTTTATGCCGCGGGAAAGCATAACCAACATGCGTTGTTTCATTACATGGACACAGACATACATAAGTCAATTAGTTCAAGAGAGGTCATGTCTACATAAACAAGTCCGTATGCACTATGACAAATGTCTATACATATACACATGAAGTGAAAGTACAGCTGTACCAGCTGAAGAGAAACTTTATGATACACCGAAGTCCTTTATTAATGGCAAGTAATCAACTGCCAAGCAATGAGACACCAAGCAAATGCACTACACAACCCACAAACGTACATAACAAACGCGCAAACATGAACAAAACTTAGATCACGGTCAATATCAAAGCGTTGGGTTTTAAACTGGTTTAAATAGATCCAAAGCTCACATTTGGCCCATAATTATCCATTGAACATTTAAATGTACAAACAGCTAATCTTAGATTCACGTTAAATAGCAATAGAAGAGAATACATTTCAAGTAACTACCATTTACAGTAACTACTAGGCTGCTATAATGAGACATGAGCATCAACACCTTCTGAACCACAGAACGGAAGCATTTAACGTGTATTTAATGTCATGTAATGGATATCCATCCTTCAGTTTAATGTTATCATGCCATCAAAGAAAACACATATTGTCAAAGAGCTTTAGCACGCATTTTGTGCTGATTAACAGGGTTTGTTCTTCTTTACGAAGCAAGATAGGTTGACCATATATAACCCATTTGGCAACAAATATTTTGCGACAACCAAAGTCATCACACGACCTTGTCTGCGTTCAGTTAATGACCAATGAACAAGGGCAAATCACTCCAGATAAGACAATCAAGGCCAACTTTATAAGGAGTTACTAGTATATATTTCTTTAAGACATCAAATTAAATTAACGCCATGCGGCCAATATGAAAAATATACACACATTTTGGTTACCACCTTGTATTATTGTTTTGCACGTGTTTATTCACGTTTGCAATTGCCTTCAATTACAAACACTTTCCGATTTTGTTGGAACTATATAACTGGATACTGTGCTATAAGCATTCAAGCATATGTTTTTGTCTCCAATTCTCTATCGATATCGATATAAGAGAGAACGCCCGAGTGAAAAGCCGTTCACATGATAACATCGTTCGAAATGGTTCACAGAGGACAAGATGTACTAACCGATTGAAACAAATCGGCCATTCCACCAATCCGAAATCGGAACTGCTCGGATATTTCCGTTCAAAATATTGTATTAGTATCAAATTATTTCGGTAATTTCCATAAATGAATTTCGGACAATGCCGGACGTTTCCGTTTATCGGATTTTAAATACAGAGATAGTCCGATCACAGGCACGTGAGATTGAGCGATTCAGACCACTTGAGGGACTGAAGCGACTGACATGTCGGATACAAGCGTTTTGTGGAATTGATTATTTGTATAAGGTAAACGGATTTCGTATTGAATTGCATGAGTTTGTACTGAATTGCACAATAACATTCCTATTAGTAAATAACGATTTATCAACATAAAAGCGGGCCTAAATTGTCGTTTTGATCGAATATTTATAACCATTATTAACAATTCACTGGTTGCGTCATGATGTATTTTCTGTATAAATGTTTAAAAATGAACATTGTTAGAAACGTGTTTAGTTAACAGATTAATATAGTCAATGGCTTTTAAACAAAACATGAGAGACCTTCTTCATTTACGGAGAAAATCCGGTTTGTGTTAAAAATACATAGATCTTATGTTTATTATATTTATACCAAAAATAATGTATATTCTGATTGTTATAAAAAAAATCTATCTCTCAATAAATAACAAACATCAGTATCAAAACAACAAAAATGCAAAACGCATTTGTGGAGAATTCCTTTGAACATTATACATTTTCTGATACAAGCATACACTCGTTCATGGAGCATGAAATCCAGAACGCTTCGGCCAAAAAAAAAAAAAAAATAGGTCCGTTTCCGGTCGCCCGACCGTGTCTCCAGAATCGGCGCCGACCCTCAACTTTTTATTGGGGTCGCCAAAAAAAAAAAAAATGTTCATTTTCCTTTATTTCGGTTCATTTCTCCATTCTAGTACCCGAAAGACAAAAAAAAAAAGCAATCAAAGTGTTGTAACACGAAATACTGAGGAACGAAGCAAACATTCAGTGAAAATATTTGTAAAATAGTCTTTAGAAATATGAAAGAGTTTTTTACATGACTAGATTGATATATTGTCGCTGTTTGTACGTTGACATTTACTGCTTAAAAGGCCCCTTAACAATATGTTGTATCCCTCTTTAATGGACACAAAAGGCGTCAAAACAGACAGACATGGATAAATACATAATGATTAGTGTATAATTATCTTCGTGAAATGGATAAAACCCTTACAAAAACATAAAACTTGAGGTTTAAAAACCAAACGAATAACATTTATTTAAAGATTTAATCTAAACGATCATTATTTACAAGTATACAACTATGTTTATATTATCATTTATATCGGATAGCGTAATATGTTCGTCTATGAAAGGCGCTTATATAAAATACCGTGAACAATAGGGTAGCATATTATAATACAAATTTATAACAAGAACGATAGAAAGTTTACGACTGGGGGATATTAAATTTGAACTTTTGAATGTCAACACAATATACTTAAACAAACATTTTTTCACGTAAAACGACGAGAAAGCCACATCAATCAATATTCTACAGGCAATTATCATAATAATTCATCGACACGGCAATATGAAGGACTACTCAATAAACATGATTCAGAGGACCCTTAAGCACAATTGTGTCGTGTTCTCAGAAAACTGGGCAAAATGCATTTTCGTAAAGTGTCGTCCCAGAGGCTAATCAGGGACGACACTTTCCGCCTAAACTGGATTTTCGCTAAGAAGAAACATCATTTAAACGAAAAATTCCATAAAAGCGAAAATTGTCGTCTCTGATTAGCCTGTGCGGACTGCAAAGGTTAATCTGTGATTACAATTTAAGCACAAGCATTATGCCCAGTTTTCTCAGAACACGACACAATTGGTCAGTGACCTACAATAAATAAAAGCTAATGATTTAACAGTCCATGGATGGATATCGGCAGGGTACCACTGGTTAATACCCCGTTACAGTTTTGGAGGGTCCCTTAATTCGTTGTGTGTATGTAAACAATGTATTGAAAGAGCGAGAATCGGCATGCGTGGTCAAAATGACATTTTCTTACCCTGAGAAAAATAAAATTCTACACAAAACAGACTTGAAACCAATCACCAATGCTAACAATTTAGCAGCCCTTTTTTAAACGATTCAATGCGGCTACTGAGCATACAGCTTTTCTGCACTGCGATTCAATTACGGTTCGATGTTGACGTCCCAAGTGCACTTTGCCTATCTACACACAGGCTTGAATAACTCAAGAGCTATTATGAAGCGGTTCATTGCGATTCCGTCGATCAGTTTTATTCAATTTTCGTCAAATGGTTATTCATTTTACATTCTGAAAGGATGCAATTACAGACTCATCAATAGTCTCGAATGTTTAACTGTTCGATGACAACAAAATAAACAAGCAATTTCGTTGAATTGATTTCCCCCGCCGAATACATGTTGTCTATTGATGGGTGCATAATTAAAAGAAAAGGTTATTTGAAGGGTTGTACCTTAACTTTCTTGTTCTTGTACATGGCACTTCTCTTTATTGATATCTATACACCCATGAAGTTTCACGTTGAAATCTTGAATAGTATTTGAGATATTGCCCGGAAAAGTTATATCATACAAAACAACAAAGGAAATCACTCTTATTTAAGAAAGTGTATGGTTATGGTTCCTGTGCATGACTCTTCTCCTTATTGGTATTTATACAACAATAAAGTTTCATGTTGAAAGCTTATATAGTTTCTTAGATGTAGCCCTAAGACGTTTGTGACAGACGGACCGACTGACGGTCAGACTGACAGACCGAAGGACATCGCAAAAACAAAATGCCTCCGCCTTCGGTAGAGGATAATTATAAAGAAAACAAGAGCACCGCATAGCTGGTGCCAATGCTCGGCTGTGGTTGCTTGGATTTAGATTTTTAGACCTTTGACCTTGAAGGTCATTATTGACCTTGACCTTTTCACCACTCAAAATGTGCAACTCCATGAGATACACATGAAAAACCAAGAAAAGTTTGTTTGACCTTTGACCTTGAAGGATGACCTTGACCGTTCACCACTCAAAATGTGCAACTCTATGAGATACACATGCATGCCAAATATTAAGTTGCTATCTTCAATATTGCAAAAGTTATGGCCAATGTTAAAGTTTTCGGACGACGACGACGACGACGCGGAAAGACGAGAGGGCTATGACAATACCTCGGGTTTTCTTCGAAAACAGCCGAGCTAAAAATGAATCCAAAATAGAATATTGCACATTTTAACTTTTTATAAACCTGATGCATAGAAAGCTTATACCCTTGAATAGTATGTGCCACTAAAACAACTGTACGGATGTGACTGAAAAAACAAAACAAATACGTACGTATAATATTGTTCAAATGTTATTAATTGTTATCATTTTCAAACGGCCACTTCTATAAACACCAATCACACCCTTGCTGATTGAAACTTCAGAAACAATATCAGGAGAGAAATTCCTCTGGTAGTCTTTTATTTAAGGCAAATGACCATATCTATTTATATACATGTATATGAGACGCGCTCTGGGAAAACGGGGCTTTATGCCTGTGCGTTAAGTGTCGCCCCAGATTTCCCTGTGCAGTCCGCAAATGCTTATAAGGGACACCCATTTCCGCCTTAACTTCATTTTACCTTAGAAGAAACTTCATTTCAACAAAAAAATACCATATAAGCGGATAGTGTCGTCCCTAATTTGGCTGTGCGGAATTCACAGGCTTACATGGGACGACATTTTACGCACATGCATAAAACCCCGTTTTCCTAGAGTGAGGCTCATACATAAATTTGTTCGTGTTTGTGTTCATGTATACAATACAGGAAAATAAACACATTTGAAATGTATAAACGCTTCTACTTATTGGCTATATTCTCATCACACCAAAAGCTTTCAATCCAGAAATTGACCATCATCAATTTGATCGATACTTTTGAATAGCGTTCACCCCACCAACGTCCACACTGGTTTTATTAATGTTTTTCAAACTAGCATATCGGATAAAAAAAAAATCATTCATTTGTCGCAAGGTTGACGAGTGACTTTTTTTCAGTTGTCGTATTTATCCTTTTTTCAGACATGAATCGAAAGCAACTCAATTTTCGACACTGGATTGGAAAAAAAATGTTCAATAGCCGCACGTAGTGTCACTCGAAACCAGCTACGGTTTGTGGATATGTGGACTAAGATTGAAGCTTAATGATAGAGGAGGAAGCCTCAGATAGAAATCAGGAAGATTGGCAACAGGTTTAATACGACCTACTTGAACGAAAGAAGTCAATAATACAATAATCGGCTTAACGTTAGCAATAAATAGAGGGAAAGCGTAACAAATTCGTCAGTGGTGGACATACCGGTAGGTGAGAGTGAGTGGATTTTGGTTGGATATCATAACTGTAGAAAGAGCTGATTTAGATTTAAATTCCTGAATCCCGAAAAAAAAACAATTGTTAAATAAATAAGAGCAAAGAACGTTAGATTAAATAGTGCTTAAAAAAGCTCTGGTTAAACAAATGTGAAATGTAAGCGGAAGTTGTGTTATTTGTCAACAAAAAAGCGGACAATCTTTGCAGTGGCTTAGCAATCATGAACAATAATTCGAATAACAAGAACAACATTATGTCCGAAAATATGTCCGAAAATTCGGTAAAAACGAACGGAAGTGGCGACTCCATTGGAAGCAACGAGTACAGGTGGGTGGCGGAGTTCCTAGCGGGTCCAGGTGGCTACCTGGAAAAAGCGGAAGTGGTCAGCAATTGGTTCCCGAACCGCCAGGTCGCCACGGACGACGCGTGGTCGCGTGCCGTCAACGAGGTTTCAGACTATCCGTTCTCGCGTGGCCGGATTCTCAAACTGATCGTAGAGGACAAGAACGGCGGTGTTTTGGAGCTTAGTAATGCTAAGAATGTGGCCTCGCGGCGGTGACGGCTACGCACAGTATGGCGAAACACTCACGTTTGTTTCTTAATCCCATTAAAGTAAAGCGGCGAAAACTTAAGTCAGGATTGTGACCTCGCAGTGCCCTGGACGCGTGGGAGTGCAAACCGTTGACACGCTTTTTATTATCCCATATTAAATGCGGCGAGAACCTTGTGTGAATATAAAACGGACCATTTATTGTATGGCGGAATGCTTGATGCTGCACTAGAAGCAGAAGATTTGAGACTCGTTCTGGGAAAATTGGGTTTAATGCCTGTGCGTTAAGTGTCTTCCCAGATTAACTTGTGAAGTTCACATAGGCTAAACAGGGGCGACACTTTCCGCTAACACTGCATTTTCTTTCAGAAGAGACGTCTTGAAACGAAAAATTCCATAAACGCGGACTGCATGGGCTTATCAAGAAGGACCCTTTACGAGCATGTATCAAGCCTAGGTTTATTAGAACACGGCTCAGATTTAAACAGCAAATATTCACGTCCGGATTGTGCACTCTCGTTGACAGGGTCGCGTGGGAGTGCGAAACATTTACACTTTTTTTATTATCATATTAATGCGGCGAGAACATTTTGTGAATATAAAACGATTCATTTATGTGCTGGTGGAATGCTGAATGATGCACCATTGGCAGAATGTGTATGTCTGCATCTCCAATTAAGTCGGCGAAAACCTCGCGTGAAAATAAAATATGTATGCACCGGGAGCAGGAGATGTCTATCGTTTGCATATCTATCAGCGACATTTTAGGGCACATACATAACTTGTGCGATGATTTAAGCCATAATGAACATAATTTTATCTCGGACTATATTACTACGTGTGCTATCAATCAGCCAACATATCGTATACATTGATAATAATTGTTTAACGACTTGTGAGTAAGCTGTTAATTGTGTGTATTTTAATACTTTATATGTCGTAACTTTAAATGATTGTGAGAAATAGAATCATGAAGTTTAATATTTTAATAATAAACTCTTCCAGGAAAAAGCCGTTATGTCGGCTTTAAAAAGCAATATTGCAAAACAACATGTTTACATTAATCATTTATGTTGTATGTACTTGAACTTGTCAGTAAAACTGATTGATACCTGGTTTATTTAGTGACTTTACACACTTGGTCATACAAATATTGATTCAGAGGCAATACAAATATCGATTGAGAGATTAATGTGCACTTGAATGGTGTACATGTATATCAGGATCCGGTTGTGTTGAAAATATGAGCCTCGCTCTGAGAAAACAGGGCTTAATTCATGTTCGTAAATTGTTGTCCCAGATTAGCCTTTGCCGGGGCGACACTTTCCGCCTAAAACAGATGTTTGTTTCGAAGAGACTTCCTTTAAAAGAAAAATACCATTTAAGCGGAAAGTGTTGCCCCTGATTAACCTGTGCGGAATGTACAGGCTAATTTGGGGCGACACTTTTCACACATGCATTAAGCCCCGTTTTGCCAAAGCACGGCTTATATCGTTCCCGACCAGATTCGCGCAGCTCTTAAATTTAAACTACCAATAAGTAATATTCATAAAGGGTTTTTGACATTTCGATTGGTTACCAGCATAATCATCAATAAGGCGTTATTTATGTCGCAGCATACCACCAATAGGTTCAAGTAGACGTCATCAATAGGTTCAAGTAGACGTCATCAATAGCAAAGCAACTTATTTACATTCGTGTTGATGTTCTTTATTGCTACACCGTCCAAGGGCACTTGTACCTAAGATAAATGAATGTCAAGGTTGGGCCGTAAACCATCGTATCTGAGATGAAAATCATTGAACAGATAGCACGTGTTAGCACTCAATCTTAGAATGCACATTTCAAAACCGTAGAATAGAAACTAGAATGTCCACCCTATAATTTTTGTATATGTTTTTTTCCAGACCAATGTTAGTAGTCCCCATGCGATGCGAGTGTATCAACGCTGTCGGAAAATATCAACGTAGCAGATCTACCTAACCATTTCAATAAAACATCCACGCAGAATTGGTTGTAAATCTTCCAGTTAATTACAACAAGCATCCGTGAACGTTCTAATGAAAACACCATTTATTGTCGCGTGGACGCGTGGGAATACATCTTCATCAATATTTAATCTTCCAATGGGAAACTTGTGGTACGAAACCGGAGCACCGTCTGATTTCCATATATTAGATAACAAAATTGTAGATTGAAAAGTAAAAGGTTCAAACACATAATTTTAAGCAGTATAACAACCAAGCCCATTAAGATTCTTATTTATACAATGAGAAGTCATGAGCTTAATGATGTAGGTGGATAACTAAGATCACGGTGCCTATACCACGTGACTTTTTAAGATTTTTGTGCGGAGAATAAAGCGCGACCCAGTTAACATTTTTATTGATGTCTTTTTTAATATTTCACCATTTTTAATGGGAAAAAAGGAGGGCCCGCTCCTTCGTGAGAGTTTTCTATAGGTATCATGATTTTTTCAAACAAATAAGTATGTTCTCGGTAAAGTGCAACCGCGCGTTTGTTATATTAGGTCCACTCACCGATCCGACATTTTTATAACCGTTCAAACGCGCGGTTGCAAAACGTCCGTTGACTCGTGTCCTCATTAAGGTCCTCTAGTGCGGGCAGGGCTCTAAATTGGACATGACCTCCTATTGAACTAATTAACATACGCCATGCATGTTTCATTGTACTGCAACTATATTGTAGTGATCTCACTTCAGGTAAAGTAGTTTCGAAACGATTAAAAATGTAGGCAGGATTTACATATAAAAATTACATCTAATCAAAGTTTAGCCAAGTGCTTTTGACTTTTACACTTTTGAAGTTACCAATACTGCGAACGTGACGGTTCAATTACCGTTCTATTCTAGATATTACTTGATTCTTGCATTATACTAATGACAAAACGATCATATCTCACAACGGCCTGCTTGTCATCAAGACCCATTAATAACTACCGTATACACCGATCGTTATATTCATATTCGTATAATCAAATTCCGAATCGACCATCACATACCCCTATGTCTTTATACGACATGTCGTTATGTTCGCACCAGTTCCCTCTCGTTCCATTTGTGTTTGTTTTAAGAGCGTTTTCTTCTCCGTGTGTTCAATTGAGAATGAATAGTTATTGCGTTTTTATGACTTAAGCGTTTACACGAATGGCACTTTTTGGGGTGTTTGATTTTTGTGCAATTTGATTGAGTAATTGTCATGAAATTCGCTTTAAGTGTTCCATAGTCGAGCCTTTAACATCAAGTCAGTTGTTTGGTATTTGTTGGTGAAAATGTCGACAATGCTTGCTAGTTTCCTATACATAAATGAAGGTCATTTGATCAGTGTACGCTGTTATTGAAATTGATCAACCGAATGAAACAACACGTTGTGCTTGATATGTTTATAACATATAAGTTTAATGACCTTGTTGTAAAATCTGAAAAAAAACAAGCAAATCTTTGAACTGGTGATATTTATATCGAAACACACAATTTCCATTGACACTTAACAATGGCATCAGCTTGTTTGCAATGCTATTCATCGGAGAGTTGAACTTTGCTAAGAATAAGAGCGAGGTTAACGGTAAAAATAAAATATAGGAATCAATACTATGTACTGCTACTGAAACGTAACCACGTTTGTCCACATTGAATCCATTTACTGTTGGAAATGTTTAAAAAAAAATGTCGTCTGAATTGTTGTTTTCTGGCAGTTGCTAATGTGGCAGGTACAGTGAACCGGATTATTTCCGTCACGCGCAGAAAATTATGGATGACATCGATCAATTGAATGGCTCTTTTGTCAAACTGATAATATGATAACCCTATTGATTCCAGGAGGATTGTTTTTATTCCTCATATTGCTTGTTTGTCATTTTTTTATTAATGGAAAGATAAAGATACTAGTATTAAATAGATAACATTGGAGTTTTCAATATTATTTCAGGTGCTCTCGTTTTACATTCAGTATTTATGGACGCAAATAAATAAATAATTCTGCCTTTTGTTACCTGTAGCATTCACGAAGAGTGAAAATGAGAATATTCCAGAAAAAAAACACTAAATAGCTGAAAATTGCAGCTATAATTTATCATTTGTCCTAACTTGTGTTAGTCTCGTTAGCTTATTAGGTAAGACTGCTGGGACACACTCCGGATCATCACATAATGCAACCTCAGGCACGGAAGGACCTCATCAAATTAGAAACACAAACACAGTCTTTTATTGATATCGTTGTTGTAACCATATTTTTTCCACCATTTTACAGCGTTTCGAATACGCCTGAAAGAGATAAACTATAAAATAACGCAAATCAATTGCGTTCAATTACGGTCGCTCAGATTTCCCGTAATCTGACGGATGGCTTTTCATAAGATTACATTAATACCGCGTATAATACTTCCGTTAATGTTCGTTCAGAAAGGTTTTTTTTTAAGTGCGTTCATACTTCTTGATTTGAACATGACTTCCTTTTGAACTAATTAACTGATATGACCTATTTCTACTCTTATATGTATACATTTATATTCATTATCCAACATTTGCTGATGTTCACTCGGGCATTCTCTTTTGTTTTTCGATGAATTTAAAAGATATTCGCGTATGTTATGTTGGGAGTTGTTGCGCGTGCAAAATGTGTTGTTATAAAACGTTCGACTGTTGAACTCTAAAATGATTTCATTGAAAATAAATGCACACATTTAATTTTCCACCGTATTGAAATACGATTAACTAAGTGTTGTTGCCTGCCTTGCCCTATACGCGCTGCTTAATCTTACAATTCTGTGACAATATATGAAAGCTAAGCGTTTAAACATGTGGAGAAAAACACATCGAACAACAAAAATACAAATTTGGTTTTCAATAAGAATAAATTAAGACGTTTATTGAAACCCTTCAGATTTGAAATTTTACCATTATTAAAAATACAAAGGATACGTGTTTTGACACGAAATATTAATATGAAATATTTTGTTACAAAAAGTACAAAATGACAACTGATTATGCAAAGCTTTACAGATCATTTTCTATCGCAAACATGGTCTCAGTCGTCCTTTACGTATTAGCAAACATGGCCTCAGTCGTCATTTACGTATAAGCATATTGTCAATATATTGAAACAGTCGTACATTTTAAGCTGAATTGACGTCGGACGACAAATAACAAAGGTACTTTTTAATGAACAATTCATATTAACAATACATTTATTGACTGCGCATTGAATGTTGACTTGAAAACGTGTCATTAATAATTCAAAAATATCACTATAAATGGTAATTGTTTCTCACACTGTTTGTAAGGCATTAAAATTGCAAATTTATATTGTACATGTAAATGGCTAGGGCAATTTTATACTGATAAACATGTTCAAATGTGTGTGTTGGCTCGAATTCATAATTGAATAATACAAACATAAATGCACCGAATAGTTTAACTTTGGGGACAGGCCACAACAAGCGATATATTGATTAGATAACTGAAAACCAACGATGCCGTATAAGGATTGAGAATGATCTTGCTTTCTGTACGCCCTTAGGAGAGCATAACCAACATGAATTGTTTCATTACATGGACACAGCCATAAATAAGTCAATTAGTTCAAGAGAGGTCATATCTACATTAACTAGTCCGTATGCACTATTACATATTTCTGAATATATACGCATAAAGGGAAAGTACAGCTACAACAGCTGAAGAAAAACTTTATTATACATTGAAGTCCTTAATTTATGGCAAGTAATCAACTGCCAAGCAATGAGACACCAAGCAAATGCACTACACAACCCACACACGTACATAACAAACGCGCAAACATGAACAAAACAGAGGTCACGGTCAATATCAACGCGTTGGGTTTTAAACTGGTTTTAAATAGATCCAATGCTCACACTTGGCCCAGAATTACTCATTAAACATTTAAATGTACATATAACTAATCTTAGAGCATCACGATTTAAATTAAATAGCTATAAAAGAGAATACATTTCAATTAATTACCATATACAGTTACTACTAGATTGCTATAATCAGAAAAGAGTACCATGCCTTTCTGAACCACAGAACGGAAGCATTGAACGTGTTTTTATGTCGTGTCATGGATATCCATCCACAAGTTTGATGTTATCATGCCATCAAACAAAACACATATTGTCAAACAGCTTTAGCAGGCCTTTTGTGATGATTAACATGGTTCGTTCTTCTTTACGAATCAAGATAGGTTGACCATATATAACTTATTTGGCAAACGAATATTTTGCAAAAACCAAAGTCATCACACGACCCTGTTTGCGTTCAGTTAATTACCAATGAACAAGGGAAACTCACTCCAGATAAAACCATCAAGGCCAACATAATAAGGAGATACTAGTATATATTTCTTTGAGACACCAATTTAAAAAAACGTCATGCGTCCAATATGAAAAAATATGCACACATTTTGATAGCCAACTTGTGAAAGGGATAGGTTCGCGAAGGGTTGATATATGCCCTGTAACAATCAATTATATATAGGAAAACAACAGTTTTATAATTAATATCGCTTTATTATGGTTGCTTTGGCAACATGATACATATGTGTGACGATGGGTTATGATATATAAAAATCAATTGCAATTGAATATATATATGTATTGAAAACACACAACATGTTGTGAAACAACAACACTTTTTGGTTGGTTGTAATGTCAACGAATTTTTGTGAAACTCAAATAGCCGTTTCCATGCAAACAATCATAAATATAAACTTTTCACTTCACAGAAAATTACTTTTAATTCTGTAACCAGAGATAACGGCGACCTCTGCTCGATCGCGAGGAAACAGTTGAGTTTTACTTAAGAATACGCCTTTCTATGTCACATTTCTAACACGGAATAAAAATGTATCACCACCATAAACACCAACAACACCAACACCACCAACAATATCACTAACACCATCACTAACGCCACCACCACCACCACCACCATCATCACGATAATCATCTCCATCACCACTACTTATACAATCACCACCACCATCATCACCACCGTCACCACCAATATCACCACCACCACAGTCACCAGCACTATCACCACCATCTCCACAACAACCACCACCAGCATCACCACCACCATCACCACAACAACCATCACTATCACCACCGCCCCCATCACCACCGCCACCATCACCATCATTATCACCACCACCATCATTACCATAACATCCACCATCACCACCACCATTACCACCATCACCATCACCACCACTATCATCACCACCACAATTACCACCACCAACATCACCACCACAACCACTATCACCACCAGCATTACCACCATCATCACAATTATCATCACTATCATCATCACCACCACAACCACCGTCATCATCACCACCACAACCACAATCACCATCACAACAACCGTCACCATCATCACCACCACCACCATCACCACCACCACCATCGCCACAACCACCATCCCTATCACCACCACCACCATCACCACCATCACCACAACCACCACCATCATCACCATCACAAAACCACCACCATCACCACCACCACCATCATCACAACCATCACCACATCCATCACCACATCCATCACCACCACCATCACCACCACACCACAACTATCACCACCACCATCACAACCATCATCGCAACCATCACAACCATCATCACATCCATCACCACAACTTTCACCATATCCATCACCACCACCATCACCACCATCATCACAACCATCACCACCACCATCACAACTATCATCACATCCATCACCACCACCATCACCACCATCAACACAACCATCACCACCACCACCACCACCATCACCACCACCACCACCACCACCATCACCACC
>VMBQ01002370.1:29330-77016 GCA_007657795.1 Dreissena rostriformis
CACCACCACCACCACCACCACCACCACCACCACCACCACCACCACCACCACCACCACCACCACCACCACCACCACCACCACCACCACCACCACCACCACCACCACCACCACCACCACCACCACCACCACCACCACCACCACCACCACCACCACCACCACCACCACCACCACCACCACCACCACCACCACCACCACCACCACCACCACCACCACCACCACCACCACCACCACCACCACCACCACCACCACCACCACCACCACCACCACCACCACCACCACCACCACCACCACCACCACCACCACCACCACCACCACCACCACCACCACCACCACCACCACCACCACCACCACCACCACCACCACCACCACCACCACCACCACCACCACCACCACCACCACCACCACCACCACCACCACCACCACCACCACCACCACCACCACCACCACCACCACCACCACCACCACCACCACCACCACCACCACCACCACCACCACCACCACCACCACCACCACCACCACCACCACCACCACCACCACCACCACCACCACCACCACCACCACCACCACCACCACCACCACCACCACCACCACCACCACCACCACCACCACCACCACCACCACCACCACCACCACCACCACCACCACCACCACCACCACCACCACCACCACCACCACCACCACCACCACCACCACCACCACCACCACCACCACCACCACCACCACCACCACCACCACCACCACCACCACCACCACCACCACCACCACCACCACCACCACCACCACCACCACCACCACCACCACCACCACCACAACCACCACCATCACCACCACTACCAACACCACCACCACCACCACCAAAACCACCACCACCGCCACCACTACCACCACCACTACAAATACTACTACTACTACTACTACTACTTCTATTACTACTACTACTTCTACTACTATTACTACTACTACTACTTCTACTTCTATAATTACTACTACTGCGACCACTACCTTTGCTCAATTTTATCATGCTTATTAAGTTACAGCTGCTATTGAAGCGGAAGCGTATACAGTCGCTCCTCTTTATATTATATCTATGAAATGCATTATATTAACATTTGTCAAATACCGATCTGTTACATGTTTTCATCATTTTGTTTTACTAATTTTTACAAAACAATTTGTTTGTTATGTATGATAGCGTCCTGGATCCAGGTGTACATTTACAAATTGAAACAATACAATTTTAAAATTAAGAAAATCTCGTTATTGCGACTTTTTTGTTTTGTTATTAAGAGTTTTCATTTCGTAATAGCGACTTAGTATGTAATTTTTATTCTCGCGATTTAAAAATCAGTTAACAACTGTAAAAAAATGCATAAATAAATTAAACATCTTTAAAAATGTATATTGTTTAACCCATGTCGTTAGGATGTATTATCAATGTTAAAGCATCTATATGAATGTGAGTAAGAGTAAGCACTTAAAACTGAAAGTTTACTTTAGTTCGTTTAACTACCAACATAATGCATGAAGAAACACACACATTTATTCCAAGTTATCTTTTTCAAACCACTCATGATTCTTAAATTAACAACAGTTTTCTATTTAAAATCATTTGATTTCTGGGTAAGGTTACGGCATTGTATATTCATGCAATTTGTACAACGCAGATCCGGCTGCGGGATCAGCACAACATTAAAACTGACCCTACTTGCATTCATAATTTTAACAGATATTTTGCTGAGATATTGCCACATCTGCTAAGCAGATAAAACAAATCAACATTGTTTTTTTTTTCAAATATATGCAATTGTTAAACAAGCCTGCCGAAAAACATGAAGAATCAGGTTTTGGCACACCAGTAACGCGAAACAAAATGGAACGCTGCTTTCTGGACGGAAACAAAATGTGTTTACTGACTGGCCGACTATAACTTCTAAAAATTTAAAAACATTGACCATCCTGCACTTCTTGAGGGTTTTTTCGAGTGTACTGGTTAAAGTCACGATACAATGAGGAGGGCCGATATTATGAGAATAAGGGATAAACTCTTTTACAATGTAAATAAACGGTAAAAAAAAGCATAAAATAAAAAGAAAATAATAATCGATTTTATTTCACTCGTGATCATAGAAAAAATATAAACAATGATATATACAAGGGAAGTACATCTTGATATGATAATCTAAAAATAGAAAAAGAAATTCCGAAAATTTGTTCTTTTCACCTGTTGCTGTTATTTTACTGCAGAAATGTCATATTTTATCATAAGGTATAAAAGAAATATTTGATAAACTTGAAACCAGAATTATATTCTACTGTTTGCCTAGTACAGTAAACAAAATGGTCCTTGGGACCGTGGATCGCTCATATGAAATGTGAATATTTGAACTGTGCATAGTCTTTTTAATAATGTTCATGCATAGGGAAATGTTCTCGTAGATTACAAAATGTTACCACCAGTAAGAGTATTTGAAAGATTTGAGTTGAATGCATCATTCCTGTATAAACATGAAGTTATATTTAATGCAATTCTTGGCAGTTTATATAATGAATTTTATAAAGTTAGCGAGTTTGTATTTTAAGTTGCTTTTTTGCCGGGTCAGTTAATGGGAACAAGTACTAAAACAGGCCTATGGTACTCGCCAGAAAAAAGCGATGCCATTTTTTATTAATGAGTCTCGTCATGAAGCAAATCAATTCTAGCTGTAGTATTCCATTGTATTTAAGGCTTGCAATTGATTGCTTTTTATTTTAAATTGAAGCGAGATTCGCATTTAAAATAGTGGTTCACCTTTAAAAATAAGGATGAACGCGGGCCTTAATGTTAAAAATAATAGGAATACGGGTATCCGGATTGGGGGTACAGCCTTTGAAATTAAAGCAACCCCCCAGATAATAGGATCTAAACGAGTTTCTCGTAAAATAATTACTGCAAATGCATAGCAAATGGGGCAAAGAACAAAAATCCTACGAGGCCAATAAGAGTCTCCCGATCTACTTGGCTGGTTCTACATTAAATACGGGCACGTTGGTAAAGGTTAGAACATAAAGATAATTTCAAATCGCACAAAAATACAATACCCCGAAAATCCTTTCAATTATGAAAATATCCACGTCTTCTACCTCTACGACATGTCCTTACCTCCCGATAAAAGGATGTATGACGTCATGCTTACGGAAATCAGCAGTATTAAAACGAGATGGCCGATGGCGTTGAAAGCCTATTTCAAGAGACAGGGAAGTTTCTGCTGAAGCAAATGTTAACCCTTAACCTGCTATGTATGTAATAACTGATACGCCTCATCACTGCTGAATAAATGTCTTTAATAGAGGCTGATATGGGTGGTCTATTTCAAAAGGATGCATTTCATTTATTATAAGACATAAGTTTATAAAACCTATATTTTTCTTATTTGTCATTGACTGAAGAGGAATATCAGGGTTTAAGTTTTCAGGTTTGCGCCTGAAATCAGGTTTTATAGGGCACCAAAACGTCATTTTCGTAATTCATGTAAATCCGATGACGGGGGGGGGGCTATTCCAAGCAACAATAAACGTTTATCAAGCAAAAAACAACACGAACATAGAAATAGACGCTTTGTTATTGATATTTACAAATATACCCAGAAGAGTTATCATTCTTTCCATTGTAATCAGCGAGAATAATAAATGGAGATAATTGTTTTCAACATTGTGAAATCATTAAAGGCAAACAAGCGCTAAAATCAAAAATAGTTACTTTTTAAAGTTAACCAAATCAAAAAGGAAGTTTATTGATCCAAATTCGAGCACACAGGTGCTAGAATAGAATGTAAAGAATACATTTTGATGAGCGTGGTTGGCTGAAATAGATGAACGTAGAATTAAATTTGGCGAATGGCCAAAATAAAAACGGATATCCCTGGTGTGTGGTTTTGTGTTAAAAAAAAGTAATACATACATCGTCCAGAAAAAGGGCAGTTAAAGCCCATGTGAACGTCAAAGCACACAAACGCAATGTCGAAATTGTGAAAACTTACACACAGAGTTTAAAAAATGCGTGCAAAACAAAATTTCAGCAAGTTTTATTACAGGTTTATTTGATGGAAAAAAATTTGATCAAAATATCTTAAAACAATTTAATTTCATTTATACATAGGCACAGTAATTTGGTTTATTTGCTGCTGCACTAATCTAAAAGAAAAAAAAACTTTTCATCTTGTTTTATGTATATGAATTGATCATGATGTGCATCAAATGCCTCATATACATTGATTGAAATTTTTGGTTTCCGACAAAATTTATTTTAAAGGGAAAATAAATTAACTCACCTTTATAAAATGAACTTACAAAACAAGAGTGTTTTAAAGATTTGAATTAATTTCTAAGCTATTTTAAATTTGTCATTTTTCTAAGTCTCGGGAGCTTCAAGGGGTTCTCCGTCCCCCTGGGTCCCAGCCAGGGCTTTGCCCTGTACCCCCCGGGGGACCTTGCGGCCCCCAGGCACCCAGCTAAAAGTTTCAAGTTTTTCAGTTTTGCCAACTTTTAACCCTGTAAAAATAATCATTATGATGATAGTTTTAAAAGTTTGATTTTGTGTTGGTTTTTTTTACATGAACATGTGTATTAAGTAATAAAGCTTGTAAGAGAACAAGTAATGTTCAGTAACCTTTAGTTTCAGTACATTTTAAAGCAATTTAATATTGAATCAATTTATACTTTGTTACATTTTTTAGTTTCAAATAGAAAATAATCATTTAAAATCTAACTATTAGCAGAGATGCCAAATTCTGACCTGTATAACAGCCTTATATGTATTGTCAATGTCAGCATTCCAGTTTTCAGCAAATGTTACCTCTTCCCATTTTCTCATTCTCTAGTGTTGTTTTAATGGGCCATTTAACTTTGAGGAAGCATAGTTAAATAACACAGGGTAATTAATCAATGCATCATCAATTAACAAATTCAAGGAGTTTAATAGCTCCTGTCACTCCATTTCAACGTTCAGCTTTGTACGACCTGTTAATGTGGGACGCCTATGTCCACCCATTCTCTACATCAAATTGCTTTAAATCAGTCAATTTCTGGCTCAAAGTAAATCATTTTAATTTCAATTAACACATCACTTTTAGTTTCAAACTCTTCTTCATCAAATCCATAGAAAAGAAGGTCAAAATCCATGTCAGAATAATTAGAAAACATTCATCCTATTCCGCCATTATTTTTACACATTTTCAAAGAATGCAAGTGCTTTATGCCCCACTTCCTGTTGAGCATATGTAAATTTATATTTATAATTAACCAATAACATTTTACATGTCCACAAACCAGGGCCTAATGAATTCAGTTATGTAAAGATTTGACCTCTCCCAGAAGTAAACAAAGGAAATAGAAAGTAGTTGTGGGATCACTATCAACAAGAACAGAATTGTCTTACGAACGAAATTTGTTGTAGTGTCTTAGAACATTTTTTCACGTAAAATGGTCTTAGAAAAATTCACTTAAAACGATGTAAGCAATATTATTGGAAGACATTGTTAGGAAAAAGTTTCTTAATGAAAAATTGTAAGAATTACCAAATACTATATTTAATATCTATTTCGTCTGCCCAAACTCAGGTTAGGCTTCATAAAAGACAACAATTCCAACTGTGATTTCGAAATGCAGTATTAACAAAAGCCTATTTGCAACTGCGATGCAAATAGGCTAAAAGATTAAATGTCGGCTATGATGACGTGTGCATCTTCTGCCTGCCGACTTTCACATTAATCCCCTGATCACTGGGATTTAGGTCGTCCGTTAACACTCGGCGCAGTATGCAGCCACGGCACATTGGCTTATTTCTCTCATATGTACCCATTTATACACCTGGGTGGAGAGGAGCAAGCGTAGGCTTATTTTTTTGCTCAGAAAATTTCAATGCCCTGCGCGGTATTCGAACCAGGGACCTTCCGATCCCTAGACCAGCATCCTACCAATAGTCCACTGTCCCACGTATATTCTTATATAAGGGAGATAAATGCACGTAAAACAGAAACCTATAAGTAACCTCCCCAAGACAGAGACAGCAGTGCAACCCTCCTCGTTTTTTTGTTTTTCGATTTATCGAACCTGGAACGGTAAACGGGACAAAACACTTACTTCGGTTCAAGTTTCAGACATTCATTTTCGTAATTTGAAGATTGAAATGAAATATGAACATGAATATTGGAATGGAAAATCGTGTTTTATTTTATAATTAGTTCAACGAAAAACAAAATAAAGCAGTTGTATATAAAAAAAAATGTTGGTTATTAGAAAATAGCAAAAAGAACTTACTAATATGTGTTGATTTTCGTGTTTCGTTTTGTCGAAAGCAAAACGAAAAAAGCAAAGACGTTATATACAAAGACCTTCCCATGCTGATTAAGTGAGGTGTATTTGTGTAGAATAATTTTCGCGTGCTTTTAGCGGAACAACGGATCAACATGAAAAACATGAGGATTTGTTTATTTGAAGCTAAAATTGTTCAAGTTGCGTAAGCTTTAAAATTCAGTAGTGCGTTTCGGATTACACATTTAATTATGCTCCTTTGAGAATTCTACACAATACGGAATACAGACCAACACCGCTATATTTTGTATGCGTCATCTAGGACTACAATGTATTTTTCCGATTTTAATGCGCCATAGACTCAGGACGCTAAGCTAGAGTAATCTTTGTAGGGCCTAATTTTAATAAACGGTCATTAATACCATTTTTACAGTTATGCTTCTGAAGACGCCAATTAACGGCTGATGGAATTAGCGAGACGCTGATAACTGGATTGTAGGCGGAGTAAGAAAAAGTTAACGAAGTGAATAATCATATTTGTACGTCCAGTGTATAAGAAAACAGCGTACATGCGGATTTTCGGACGTCCAAGAGAATTCCACCATTTGTAAAACGGACGTACGACTGCCGTTTTTGAGCTAATTAACGGAAACGCTTGACTATACCTTATTTAACTTATTCGTTAAGGAGACATCAAGTATAAATATTTTCTATAAAATATGACATACTTTCGAAATTTAAGTCTGTAGAATTTCACAACAGTCCTAAAATAATTATAACATTTGCCGATAGTATGTACCAAACTCTTATTTTAGAAAGTGCTTTTTATCCATTCACCAAATGAGTTACGTAATAAGAACACTGGGCTTTATGCATGTGCATAAAGTGTCTACCCGATTAGCCTGTGCAGTACGCACTAGATAATAAGGGACCATACTTTCCGCCTAAACTGTATTTTCGCAAAAATTTAACTTCCTTTTAACGGAAAATACAATTAAATCGTAACGTGTTGTCCCTGATGAGCTTTACAGGACTCATCCAAGAACGGGGTTCAATTAAAGTTTATAATCAACGTCGAGATGAAATAATATGTTTTAAATATACTCTTTCTTTCATCAATGAAATGTTGCGTTTATCCATTTAAGTTTGGGTTTTGACAGTGCATAAACCGATGATATGCAGGAAATGTTATACAATTTTGTAACAAATGGCGTGTTTATTATATTAAAGTGACCTTAATTCAAATTAAGTTTAATTTGCCCGATTGAACTTAATTTTAATTTTATAAAAAAAAAATACAATTCAGCAATGTAAATGTTTACTTAAATAAAGCTTATATAACACAGTAAACGATGATAACATATCAACCGTCTCTTTTACCCTATGTATGTGGTATTGTCCGATAAACACGGATCTGCAAAATCTACGAGTATCGCTCCAGGGATAAGGATAATCAGGGACACACTGTCCAATTTTTGGTATTTGAAGTTCAAAGGACGTATCTTCTTAGCAACAATACAATCGGAAAATGTCGTCCCAGCGCAGGCTAATCTGGGACGACACTGTACACACTTGCATTTAACCCCGTTTTCCCATAGCTTGGCTCAATTCGGGAAGCTTGACTGTTTATTGTTTGTAAGTGCTTTCGTGGAGGGATTTTATCACAATGATTTATTCCAAGATAAGAGCTCTCGTAATGCTTTTACGAAACAAAAATCCAATACTGTCCATGTCCGATTAGAAACACGTCTTTTTTCAATTTATCATGACATGTTTATTGCATTTATATTATGAGTAAACACGTATCTTTGTTAAATCTGTCAATTTGATAAGCCAAGCAGGTAGTTCTTTTACATTAAAATTTATTGCTGCGTTCTTGTTAGATTATATTGTTTGAATTACGATCGTTATTTCAACAAATACCGATAAATTTGTGTTAAAAGTGAATCGTTTAGAAGCATTATTTGCAACCAAACTACGGCCTGCTTGTACATGGTTGCGGAGTAGAATAAAATATAAATACAAATCTAAGAATTGTAATGGGATCAAGCTTTGCATTAAGATGGAGATGTGTGTTGATGTACGCTCTTCTAATATCTGGTAAATATGTTAGTTAGTTGTTGTTATGTTAACACGACAAATGGTATTGGATAATTTCCGTATTCCGTATTCTTGATCATAAATAGATGTATGACTACAGAATTTCAATAGTCTGTGCTTCATTTTGCGTCTTTATTAAATTTATTGCTGTGATAGTTTTTTATTCAAATGTTTTATTAAACTTAGTAAAATCACTTCCTTTAACTATTATATCTTCCTAACAAGTTATTGTGCGAGAATAAATTTATTTTAATGAGACTTATATAGGAGTTTTTTTTATCCGAAATAAACGCATATTTGGAGTTCCGATGCGTAGCAATATAAAAAAAAACACGACTTAGGCCAAGTATCTGATGGACAACTACTGACAACGCTGGCTTAAGCCACTTATCTGATTGACATCTACGGACAACGAGGGCTTAAGCCAGGTATCTGATCGAGAGCTACTGACAACGCCGGCTTAAGCCAAGTATCTTATCGACAGCTACTGACAACGAGATCTTAAGCCAGGTATCTGATCGAAAACAACTTACAACGAGGGCTTGAGTCAAGTATCTTATCGACAGCTACTGACAACGAGGGCTTGAGCCACGTCATTGATCGACAGCTACTGATAACGAAGGCTTGAGCCACGTCATTGATCGACAGCTACTGATAACGAAGGCTTAAACACGTAATTGATCGACAAATACTGAAAACAAGGGCTTAAGCCTTGTATCTGATCGACAGCTACTGACAACGAGGGCTTAAGCCACATGTCTGATGGACAACTACTGACAACGAGGATTTAAGCCACGTATCAGATAGACAAATACTGACAACGGGGGCTTAAGTCACGTATCTGATTGACAACTACTGAAAAAGAGGGCTTAAGCCACGGATGTGATTGACAACTACTGACAACGAGGGTTTAAGCCACTTATATGATTAACAACTACTGACAACGAGGGCTTAAGCCACGAATATGATTTACAACTTCTACAAAGAGGGTATAAGTCAGTTTCTGCTTGACAACGAGGGCTTAAGCCACATGTCTGATGGACAGCTACTGACAACGAGGGTTTAAGCCACGTATATAATTAGCAACTTCTGACGACGAGGGCTTAAGCCACGCATCTGATTGACAACTACTGACAAAGAGGGCCTAAGCCACGTTTCTGATTGACAACTACTGACAAAGAGGGCTTAAGCCACGTATGTGATTGAAAACTAATGACAACGAGGGCTTAAGCCGCGTATCTGATTGACAATTACTGACAACGAGGACTTAATCAACGTATCTGATTGACACTACTGACAACGAGGGCTTAAGCCGTATGTCTGATGGACAACTACTGACAACAAGGGCTTAAGCCACGTATCTGATCGACAACTACTGACAACGAGGGCTTAAGCCACATGGCTGATGGACAACTTCTGATAACGAGGGTTAAAGCCACGTATATGATCGACAACTACTGACAACGAGGACATTAGCAACGTATCTGATTGACAACTACTGAAACGAGGGCTGACGCCACGTATATGATAAACAACTACTGACAACGAGGGCTTACGCCACGTATATGATCAACAAATACTGACAACGAGGGCTTTATCCACATGTCTTATGGATAACTACTTACAACGAGGATTTAAACCACATATATGATCAACAACTACTAACAACAAGGGCTTACGCCACGTTTATGATCAACAACTAATGACAACGAAGGCTTAAGCCACATGTCTGATGGACAACTACTGACAACGAGGGCTTAAGCCAAGTATCTGATTGACATCTACGGACAACGAGGGCTTAAGCAACATGTCTGATCGACAACTTCTGAAAACGAGGGATTAAGCCACGTTTGTGATCGACAACTACTGACAATTAAATTTAATCCACGTATATGATCGACAAATACTGGCAACGAGGGCTTAGGCCACATTTCTGATTAAAAACTACTGACAACAATGGCTTGTGATTGACAACTTCTGACGACGAGGGCTTAAGCTACGTATGTGATTGACAAATACTATCAAGGAGGTCTTAAGCCTCATTTGTGATCGAAAACCACTTAAGCCACTTATGTGATTGAAAAGTACTGACAATGAGGGTTTAAGCCACTAACCTGATCGACAACTTCTTTTTATTGGTTAGTTGGTGACGAGTCGCGATTGGTTTTCGATTCCAATCTGTATTAACACGTTGTTCTTTTTTAAATAATTTAAAGACTAACTTTTAATAAATGCATGTATGCCCTATATAATATATGATAAAAACAGTATATAGTATTATCTCATTCCTTCCAGTTTTCTTTTGTCAAGGCGTTTCAAGTCTTCGATGTTACTCATGTTTTGCCACTGGCGGCAATAACAAATGCGAAGACTACGACACGTATAAGACCGCAATGAGCGGAAAGGGAGACCCGGAAATGAAGAAGAATTGCACGGATCCATTTGATAAAATATGCATCATAGAAACATTTGCTGTTCTGGGTAGGTCTATTTTCAACTATTCTTTTTATGAAATGGCCTCTTAATCTTACAGCAAAAACGACCATACAAAAAAGCTCTTGCATACTATGCATTATTTGATAGCCCCTTTAAGCACACGTTTATGTAATCGACATTTATAAAACACTTTGTATTTCAGTGTAACAACATGCCAATTGATGAGGTTTAAGTATAACTAAACGCAAAAACTGAAAGAAAGCAAAAACTTTTTAGAGTGTACATTTTTACGTCGCATTCAAGATTAAAGAGTGTAAAATAAAATGATTAAAAGATTTGTATATAGTGTTTCATAGTTTTTCATGATAAATTTGATCTATACAAAACACACTAGTTCTCTGTGCCTTTAACAGTGATTCAGTAAGAAAAGTATTAGTCTTATGTTGTTTTCTAAATTTCAATAACAAACAAGTGCAAACTACTTGTCTGTTTCACAAGCAAACCATTTACTGGTAAAACAAATACAACTACATAGACATGCTTATGATAATGATTTACGTATGTGGATTGTGTTTATTATGTAAATATAATAGAGTCATGAATAAACACTTTTGACTTCCTTTAGCATGTCAATATGTTATTGCCTCGATACGCGAATCCAGTAAAGGCTGAAAGCGAATGATCAATATTTGCTTGTTTCATGGCCTCATTGATCAATGTCCTTCTCGACATGTTTGGTAATAATTTATTAGTATGATTCATGCATCCACGGTAGAAGTTCTTAAATCCAAAAGAGTTTTCTGTGTAATAATCGCCGTTCAACTTCTTTCAAATCTTTGAAATAGATTAGCTGAAAGCCACTTTGTTTTCAGATTGTTATAAAGTATGCAAATAACTTATTCTAAACTTATCAAAGCTTTACGTGAAAATTTGGGCACGAAAAAAAATGTGGGTACGAAAAAACAAATTGGTACGAAAAAAAATTGCGTACGAAAATTTTGGGTACGAAAATATTTTGCCAAAAAACAAATTTGGGTACGGAAAAAATTGTGGGTACGAACAAAAAATTGGGCACGAACAAAAATTGGGTACGAAAAAAAATGGGTACGAAAAAAAAATTGGGTACGAAAAAAAAATTGGGTACGAAAAAAAAATTGGGTACGAAAACAAATTGGGTACGAAAACAAATTGGGTACGACAAATTTTGGGTACGAAAAAAATTTGGGGGTACGGGGAAGTAGTACCCGTGGGGAACTTGACCCATTCAGCGAAACTAGGCGGGCTACATTCTCGATCAAATATAAACATAACTAGAAATGGCGCGGCAGTGGCCGACGCGTTTACCCACGCCGCATAGATGTTATATTAGCTCATCTTTGGTTCTTAACATCAAGACAAAAACATGCATTGATTTGTTTTCATTTTCGACAATTTTGACACATAGACCATCACAATCTTAAAGGTTAAGGTTTATAATTCAAAACAATAAGAATAGAATATCAGGAAAGATTTGGAAATCCTATCTCCAACTTGTCTGACACAGGCTAGTCCAACTTGTCTGACACAGGCTATTCCAACTTGTCTGACACTCGCTAGTCTAACTTGTCTGACACAGGCTAGTGCACCTTGTCTGACACAGGCTAGTCCAACTTGTCTGACACAGGCTAGTCTCACTTGTCTGACACAGACTAGTCCAACTTGTCTGACACAGGCTAGTCCTACTTGTCTGACAAAGGCTAATCTAACTTGTCTGACACAGGCTAGACCAACTTGTTTGACACAGGCTAATCCAATTTGTCTGACACAGGCTAGTTCACTAGTCTGACACAGGCTAGCCCAAGTTGTCTGACTCAGGCTAGTCCAACTTGTCCGACACAGGCTAGTCTTACTTGTCTGACACAGGCTAGTCTTATTTGTCTGACACAGGCTAGTGTAAATTGTCTGACACAGGCTAGTCCAACTTGTCTGACATAGGCTAGTCCAACTTGTCTGACACAGGCTATGCCAACGTGCCTGACACAGGCTAGTCTAACTTGTTTGACACAGGCTAGTCTAACATGTCTGACACAGGCTAGTCCAACTTGTCTAACACAGGCTTGTCTAAATTGTCTGACACAGTCTAGTCTAACTTGTCTGACACAGGCTAGTCTTACTTGTCTAACACAGGCAAGTCTTACTTGTATGACACAGGCTAGTCAAACTTCTCTGACACAGGCAAGTCTTACTTGTCTGACACAGGCTAGTCTAACTTGTCTGACACAGGCTAGTCTAACTTGTGTGACACAGGCTAGTCCAACTTGTTTGACACAGGCTAGTATATATTGTCTTAAACATGCTAGTCCAAATTGTCTGACACAGGCTTGTCTAACTTGTCTGACACAGGCTAGTCTAACTTGTCTGAAACAGACTAGTCCAACTTGTCTGACACTTGCTAGTCCAACTTGTCTAACACAGGCTTGTCTAACTTGTCTGACACAGGCTAGTCTAACTTGTCTGACACAGGCTAGTCCAACTTGTCAAACACTGGCTAGTCAAACTTCTCTGACACAGGCAATTCTTACTTGTCTAACACAGGCTAGTCTAAAACTTGTCTGACACAGGCTAGTCTTACTTGTCTGACACAGTCTAGGTCTAGTCTTACTTGTTTGAAACAGGCAATTTAACTTGTCTGACACAGGCTAGTCCAAATTGTCTGACACAGGCTTGTCTAACTTGTCTGACACTGGCTATTCTAACTTGTCTGAAACAGGCTAGTCCAACTTGTCTGACACATGCTAGTCTAACTTGTCTGACACAGGCTAGTCCAACTTGTCTGACAAGGCTAGTCTTACTTGTCTGACACAGGCTAGTCCAATGTAGCAACGTGGGGATAACTACATTTGGGGTTTTCCCAGCGTCACAGCGTTTGAATTGCCACCTGGCAGTTTCGTGTCTGGTTCCTGTTCCGAACCTCTCGATTAATTTGAAAGAGGACGGGAATCAAGCTGCCTTTACATGTATCAATTATAATCAGCGAGTTATGCCGATTGAGAAAATTGAGCTAACTCAATCGGACTGGCTCGGTCTTTTAAGTAGGTCGCCATTGTGAAGATTTTTTTCATGGTATGATAACTTAGACGAGCTGCTAGAGCAGCATCGTCAAAAAGTAGCTAATCTTGCAAACACAGACTCAACTATTGTCAAAAAGAGTTGAGAATAGATCCGGATTTTTATAAATCTTTATTGTCTTATAACAGTTTTAGGTAAGGCCGTAAGCCCACTTTTTCATATTGCATACCTCTGTGCATAATTATGTATCTTATTTTTAAGTCTCGGAACATTCTGAATTAAAATATATGCTAGATGATAAAAATAAATACGCATGAAGAGTCATGTACCGAAACAGCCAATTCAGAATCATAATATTGATAGAAAAGTGTCGATTATTTTAAATTCTTCTACTGACTATTCTTAACACAAAACGAATATAAATTATAAGGCATCAAAAATATTAATATAAAAATTGTAGCTTTAAACATCATAAAAGTCATTGTTGTTTGCTTATACTACTTCGGCGGTATATTTGATTTTTCGTCCTTAATGCCTAAAGATATACGAATATCATTTTTTAATACGAACAAACTCTGTTATGTAACGATAGGGACAAATATTTTCTAAAGTTAACAATAACCGAATTTATTATAATTATTGAATGTATGAAAAACGTCTTAATTGTAAGATTATTTTCTAAGACACATTTCCAAGATGAATATTTTTAACCTTTTTGTCTTCAGGAGCAACAGTATCTCACATTCGAGATTGCAGTAATGACGCGAATTTTTCCTTCTCGTCGAATCTACAGAATATAAGGTAAAACAATATGTGGCGTGTTCTGAGAAAACTGGGCAAAATGCTTGTGCGTAAATTGTCAACCCTGATTAGCCTGTGCAGTCCGCACAGGCTAATCAGGGACGACAATTTCCGCTTTTATGGGATTTTCCGTTTAAATGAAGTCTCTTCTTAGCAAAAATCCAATTTAGACGGAAAGTGTCGTCCCAGATTAGCCTGTGCGGACTGCACAGGCTAATCTGGGATGACACTTTACGCACATGATTTTGCCCAGTTTTCTCAGAACACGCCAATATATTCTTGGAACAATTATGAGCTTCGTTCTGGGAAATCTCGGATTAAGGCACACGCTTAAAATGTCGTCCCAGTTTAGCCTGTGCAGTCCGCACGGGCTTATCATGGACGAAACTTTCCGCCAAGACTGAATTTCCATTTAGAAGAGACTTTATTTAAACAAAAAATTCCTTAAAAGCGGAATGTGTCGTCCCTTATTAGCCTGCACAGAATTATCCTGGATATACTGAACGCACATGCATGACGCCTGTTTTCCCAGAACTAGGCTTATATCTCCATGGGTTCAAATTTCGTTTAGTACCAACAACGCAAAATAAAGGCTATGCATCGCAATAAAACACGTACTATGATTATTTCAAGGTAGGTTTAACCAGGCCCTAATAATCCTTTAATCCGAGAATAATTGTGGCCGATTCTTAATTAAGATAATAAACCTCGTACTTTATTATAACGGATATTTGAACACAACTGTATATATTCATATATAGCACGGCCTCTATTCGACCTTAACGGATAGACTGATGGTAGCAGTGTAAGTCAATAATTGATTGAAGTCAAGATCGACACTAAAATAATGGATGTATTTTTTTTAAATAAGTATTCATATTCGAAATTGACCCTTAGAGTGCAGGTTAATTCGAGTGCATTATTATGTGTAAAAATCCGTTGACAATAATTTTCGTGTCATCGGTAAACTAGACATGTACTGATCTATTGCACCACCACAATGTGTGGTTACTGAAATACCGCTGTTAATATATATATATTGCCTTTACGGAAGCAAATGTTTTAATTCATGTTCTCGATTTGCATTGTTTTCCAGGCGTTATTTGTCGAATGATATTCGACTATAAATGAGGTCAAGATTAAACCTATCGTATAATTACTGAATAAGATGAAGCCACTATGCACCANCAATTGTGTTTACAAACAATCAGTTTATTTACATCGCTGTTTACTCGGGAAAGTGAAACTGAAAGTGACTCAGGTCACCAAAATATAACTTTGATTTTCAACGTTTTCCGGTATCACTCTAAAAGTAGGTCTCTTCTGAATGGTTAAAACGTTTGTAGTCATCTAATAAGTTACTTTCTGCTGGTAAAAAGTTGTTTAAAATAGAATTAAAATTAAATATCATTTCGGCTATTTTTAGCATACGTCATCGCTTTGAGGCTACACACCACACTAGTTGCAAAGTTGTAAACATTTTTTTTCAAATTATGAATCGGGTATATCTTCCATAATTCTTGACGACGTTGCACCTAAGCTGTGTTATCAGCATTTTTTATTGCAAGAGTAACTGAAATCCGGTAAAAATTAGACCAGTTTATATGCATAATAATTGGATTTGTCACCTTTATATGGCCTTTAATAGATGAGAATGACAATGAGTATTTTTGTTCACGTCAGTTTGTCGATAATCGATAGCACAAACAGAAAGGCGGAACAATTGATGCCTGCCTACCGGTTGATTGTTAAACCTTTCTTTTTTTATTGCAGAGGTGCATACTATCGTCTCTATAACCTCCAACCCGACAAAAATGAGACAGCCTGTGAATGGGACGGTCAACACCTCGTATGCCTCACGAAGTGTGTCGGTGACTTTTGTAACGGCCCAATTCTTGCTGAAGTGAACGAAGCTGGTGTTGCGCAGGCGATAACATTGACAACACTAATGGCATTGCTCTGCATGTACGCGGCTTAACTTTAATGAGGATTTCATTTCATTGTAGAAAGAATACGAGACTGAAAAATCACAGATAAAAATCATTATCCAAATATTATCCAAAACAAATAACTACAACTTAAAATTGATAAATAACCTAAAGGCATTTCGACCCATTGGTTATTACCACATTTATTGTACATGTTTAGGCCACATAAAATGAATTAGATGATCGTCGGATTTGCCGCACATAAAATCGTCGACTGAAATTAAACTATTGTTATTTTCAATTGCGCCCGCAATGTTAATGTTTATCCGCATCCAATTTGTTTCGTCGAAGAGCATTTTTTTTTTACATAGATTTTTTTGTTAAATCTTATCCTTAAAAACGTCTATGCTTTTTGAATGAGCTTTGTATTGAATGAGCGAAAAGTTTGTTTCTTGTATTGCTATATGATTTGACATTTGATGCTATAAGGTTAATGTTACCTAACAATATAATGTTTTGCGAATAACTCGGAGACAAGTCTGAGGTACGGAGCTCCACTAAACCGGTTTAAACTTTCTATGCTTTGCTTTGACTGTTAGTTTGTTTGATATTGCTGCGTGTTTGTTTGCTGTGTCTAATGCTTATGTTCTGTTTCAGACTGTTTGTTAATTGGTCACTTGTCATAAATAAAGTATCTAGCGCTATAAAACCTCTCCATACTTGCAGCAAAAGTTTCAGTTCGTTTATATTTAAATACTTACCTGTTAAAGCTTATCGCATGTGTATTTGTTTACTTATAAAGTTATTTTTTAGATGTGCTGTTTAAGATTGAGTCGTAATATATTCAATTTGCCGTTATCTATTTGTGTTTTTTTTTGTCAGGATGAACTGTCTTTACAGCGACGTACTTTTATCCCCATCGAATTAAGCAGTTATTTACGCGGAGAGTTATTGAAGTGATGAATCAGTCATGTTAAAAAATGTCATTACATATACATTAAGGATGATCTTATATGTGGACGACGCATTTATGTAAGCGCCGATGAAACTTTCATTTCCATTTTATCAGCAAAACGTAAAAGTTTAAAACAATTAAATCTCGTTGATCTATGGCGAAAGAGATACATTTCACATGAAACGCAACAAAGGACCCATACATGCGAAATTAAATTTAATCTTCAACAAAGTGTAGTAACCACGAAGGGACATTTCACTTATTGACTTGAGTAGTTACTTTTCATAATGTTCTTCATTTAAAGTTATATTCAAACATAACTGTAATCAAACGAACGTTATGAAAATATCTCTATTATATGTTAACTTGGAGATTTTCATTGCAAAGAAAGTTCTGTTTTTTTTCAACTATTGATATGTAGCCTATTTAATTAAATTCCTATCGTAACATATTGATCGACGAACGGAAAGAGGAAGAGAAAACATATACATACCGATGTGAACAATTAACTACGAATATCGATAGGGATTTATTTTATCAAATTGTAAACAAGATATCACGCCGTTATCTTTAATCAATGGCAGCGACTGCAGCATGTATATAAATGTCGTGTTCTGAGAAAACCGGGCATAATGCTTGTGCGTAAATTGTCATCCCAGATTAGCCTGTGCAGTCCGCTCAAGCTAATCAGGGACGACAATTTCCGCTTTTATGGAATTTTTCGTTTAAATAATGTCTCTTCTTAGCAAAAATCCAGTTAAGGCGGAAAGTGTCGTCCCGGATTAGCCTTTGCAATTTACGCACAAGCATTTTATTCAGTTTTCTCAGAACGCGACACATATTATATCAGTTTAGGTCACACTGAACAGACGATATACCCACACATTGTTTTATTATATTTTGCTCATAATTTATACCTTATAAGTGTATTATAATGGATTTTCGCCTAAAATGGATATGTGTTGGAATATTATCTCTCGTTTCAGGTGCGTGCGTGTTAAATATATCACAGTACATTGTGCGTTTTTAATAACTCAAATTACATTGTGCGTATTAAATACATCGCAGTACATTGTGCGGCCTGTTAAATATATCTCAGTAAAAAGTGCGTGATTATTATTAAATATACATTATGTACAATTCATCACATCACATTTTGCGTGGTGAATATATCACAGCATAGTGTGCGTGAATAGTAAAGAACACAGTAAACTATCTATATTTAATCTATCGCATAATCATAAACATAACCTTTAGAGCCAAATAAACGTTTTACCTGCCATGAACATAACTGAAACACCAATGAGACAGTCATATATATGTTTTCGTTGAATTCAAGGAAGTCAAACTAACGACCCTGTGTTTATGTCCAAATGTTTCCTATAAATCTGTACAGTTATACTTTGGGAAAACAGTACCATTTTTAGTAGGTGTGATAGATATCAACATGATTCAGATCCTGCAACAGCCCCGTATTTTTTTCCTCACATATATTTTTATTTAATGCTTAACGATTAAAATTTTAAAATCATGGCGAAAACAAGTCCCTTATATTTTCTTAGTAGGGACTACTTTTAAAATTTTAATTTGATGTGAAATTTAATTTAACGGTATGTATTGTCCCCGTTCATCATTAAAAAAATCATCAAACAAAGTAATTGTTAATAACACAGAAATCTTGTGTTATTATAATTATATCAAATAACGAATGTTAAATTTAACAATACTTGATTTCAAATAATAAACGTGCGTACCTCTAAAATTGTCAAACGTTGGGTCATCATAAGCCGTATTGAACCAAATTGGCTAGGATGATTCGAGAACAAGTTAAAACCACACGACATCTGGGACAGTCACCTTGCTCAAACTATTATTTAAAATTATCAGAGTATTTGTAAAAATACAATGTCCGAACTCAGCGTTTCATTCTCCGGCATCTTATTTTTTCTTCTTCTTCTTCTTCGCCATTTCTCAGTGCTATGACACGTCGACCTGGGCTCTCACATGATTCGACACCAAACGCCATCTGTCTCTATCTTGGGCCGCCCATGTAAGGATTTGCGGACCCTCATCGTATATCGAGAAAGCTTTCGACACCCATGTTGTTTTTGAGCGTCCCCTCTTAGTTGTCCCGTCAACTCTTACGTGTAGTGTAATGTTTGCGACCCTGTTTTTGTCCATACGAAGCTTATGACCGAGCAACTGGTGTTGCCGAACATGTATTCTTTGCACTATCGTTTCGATCTAGTTGAGGGCCTTCCTAATGTCGTTATTTCTCATCTTATCCATGATGCGAACTCCAAGTATCTTTCTGAATGCTGCCATCTCAAAAACTAGCATCCATCTCAAAAACTAGCATTTGCCTTTCTACAGCTTTTCTAAGAGTCCGAATCCGAATAAGGCAATCGGGACTTTGAGGGCATTGTAAGTCTCATTTCTGTTTCCAGATTGATGTTTTTGTTCTTCCAGATGCTTTACAAGTCGCTCATGGAGCTCAATGCTATGGCTGTTCTCACCCTGACGTCGTTCGCGCTGTCACATGTTGTGGTAAAGGTCGATCCAATATATTTGAAGCTGTCTGTATGTTTTAGTTTCTTTCCTCTGAGCAGTATTCCCTCTTCCACACTCTTCTTTCATGTTTGCTCATATTTCGAACTAAGAAGCATCCACTCGGTTTTGGTGTCGCTTATCTCTTGCCCATACCTTGAGTTGACGCTTTCCACTCTCTCCGGGAGGAGCTGTGCTTGACTGCGAAGTTCAGCCATTAGACCTATGTCGTCCTCAAAACGAAGGTTGTTAATCGTTCTGCCATTCACACAAGCTCCATTGTCGTCCAGTCCTTCGAGCGCCTCCCGCATGATTTGCCCCAGATAGATGTTGAAGATATCCGGTGACAAGTTGCAGCCCTGTCGTACAGTGACTGCTTGTTGAAACCAATCTGCCACATCTCTTCCGACTCGTATGGCGCTCTGCGTTCTCTTGTATAGGTTCTAAATCAGACCGATCAGCTTTGGATGGATGCCGTAGTGGTGTAACACTCTCCAGAAGCCTTGGTGCCATACTCAATGATCAAAATACGTTGATATTTTCGAACTTAGTAACTCGTTAATAGTCTACAGTTTTATATGAAACAACATATTAATACCAGTGTATTCATATTAAACAGAAACAAATCTATGCGCTACGATCTTCGGACTTTTTGTGGTTTATTTTGTCATGGACGAAGTGTATTCTCTTGTATTGCTATAATATTTTAAATGTGATGCTATGAGGTTAATGTTAACTAACAATATAGTTATTGACAAATATCCCTTGTCCAAGTCTGAGGTTTGGAGCTCCGTTGAACCGGTTTAAACCCTCTATGTTTTGTTTTGACGGTTCAACGGCGTTGACCTCAGTTGTATTTATTTATGGGTGTGCTTGTTCGTGTTTGTTTTCAGGGTCTTTATGATTTGGTTTTGTTTGTTTTCAGGGTCTTTATGGTTTGGTTTTGTTTTAGACTGTTTGCAAAGTGGTCACGTACCATAAATAAATGATCTCGTGCTATAATATGATTTATGTACTGTTTTGCATCCGAAGTTTTACCTCGTTTGTATTTGAAAACGTATCTGTTAAAGCTAATCAAATAACAGTTCGTATTGTGTATTTGATGAGTTATTAAGTTTTTTTTTTGTCAGATTCGCTGTTTAAATTGTGTCTACTAAATGTGTCGTTTTCTAGTTGTTTTTGTCGTCGTAAGCTTTGTATATTACGACACATGTTTATCCTTGAGCCCTGAAACGATGAATCAGTCTTGTGTAATAATTTCACAATATATACATGAAAGGACAATTTATTGTGTGCACAAAGCATTAATGTAAACACCGATGGCACTTTAATTTCCATTTTATCAGCAAAAACTAATACGTTTTAAACAATTAAATCTCATTATTTTAGGCGCAAAAAGATCTATTGCATATTAAACGCAACAAAAAACGCATAAATGTGAATTTAATTTTAAAATTAAAATAATAAGTCACCACGAAAGGACATTTCACTGATGGATTTGACTGGTTACATTTCACAATGTCTTAAATTCATCATTCAATGCTTTAAGCATTCTTAATAACGTGAAATATACATTAAGAAATACCTTTATGCCATTTTTACTTGATAATACACTTTATTACGTAAGTTTATTGATATGGTTCGGCACGTAACCTCTATTACGCCGCATTTATTTACGACAGTGAACACTTGCAAGAAAATCGCAATTTACTAAGTGCAGTTTATTTGAAAATGTGCCTTCAATTTTTCATTATTGCAAAATCATCCATTTGTTATACAGTGAAACATGTCTTAACCGATTCGGATGAAAAACGAATACCTATTAAAACAAAGTGCCGAGTCAATTCCGATTTGTCATCATTCTTATTTTATATATATAAAAAAAAACAAAGAGCCCTGTCCAAACCGAAAACCGAACAATACTATCTTTCAGTTGATACCACTCAAGCTTAAAATACCTGAATAAATTGAACAGTGTTCTCTGTCGAGTCGGCGGAACCTTAGAGACCTAATTATCCTTTTGATAACAATTACGAAAGGGTTGTTTAATTATCAATCCGATGGTTAATTATTATAGCAATTTAAAACATGCGGATATTGATATGTCGGTTTGGTATTATGTTAAAAGTACGTACATTTTATAAATAATTCACATAAGTGACTTTCAAATTATGCCAATTGTAAGACATATTTTTGTAATTTGTTACAAATTGTTAAACATAATCGTGTAAGTTATTACAACTTTTTATTGTATGCCAATAAAACCACCACATAAGAACAGGTAATGTATTCTATATGTGTGTTTAATCTGTTTGATCTTTTTTTATTAAAATAAGTTAATGTAAATACATATACATGGACAGTAATTGCATTATTGAATACACGCACTGCTTGATTTATTTATTTTTTAATTGTTTGATGTATACACAAGCATTATTTAATTATGGACATAGAAATCTACATTATATTAGCATGTTAACATACGACATATTGCTGTCTACTTATATAATCGAATATCCATGTAAACTATGGTGTACTTTTAAAATGAATATTGCATTAAAAAAAACTTGATAAACCGAATATCTCTGAAATACGAACAATCGGCCCGGTCCCGACGTGCACCGGTTTAGACAGGTTTTACTGTAATACAATGAAAATAATCTACATGAAAAGTCCTTATTAAAAGCGAAGAAATGCACCTGGATTGCGTTAGCATACATTTCATTTATTTGGTTAAGCAAAGATATTTATGTTCAATAATAACAAGTTTACGATAACAAAACATTTAATCGACACAGAGATGGATGCCGTTCTATGTAGGAAACAAAATAGACAACATCGTTCAACCACTATTATTGATTAATACTAGTGACATGTGTCGAGGCATGATTATAAAGAAGACAGTGTCTGTAATTGGGTTGAAAAGCATTTAAGTCGATTGGTGTTGTTGATGTTGTTGCTGTAAAACAACTGTGAATAAATGATGTCTAAAGGACATCTAACCGACAGAAATAGGGAAACATTAACGCTTTTAAATAAAATATCTGTATGAAACGATTTACTATCATTTTATTGAAAAGATTTGAAATGTGGTGAAGGTTATATCCCTGAAGAAAATTAACACGCACATAGTGTGTACATTATTTCGAACTATGCGTCGATAAAATGTTTCATTTTGCGCAAAGCTTATTCGAACCTGAATATGATTAAATGCCTTTGCTACAAACAAAAACAGTTTTCAGTGGAATAAATGTCAACAGTTTTATTAGAAATTATAAATTTTAAAAAATGTATCGCAATATTGTATTATTTTTGGGTTTACGTTTTGGTTTTCACATATTAAAATTAATTACGAGTGTAAATATTGAAATAAGAACAGGAAGAGGAAGTACAAAAGATGTAAACAATTAACTACGCTTATTGATTGTGGGATTTTTTTTATCAAATTGTAAACATGATTTAACACGTGCTTAGATAAAATAACGCCGTTATCTTTAATCAATGATCGCGACTGAAGCATGTTTATATAATATTCAGTTTATGTCATACTGAACAGATGATATACCCTCACACGTTTTGATTATCGTTTGCAGATAATATTATAATTATAATGGATTTTCGCCAAAAACGGTTTCTTGTTGGAATATGTGTACTCGTTTCAGGTGCGTGCGTGTAAAATATATCATAGTACAATGTGTTTAAAATATATCACACTGCGCGTAAAATCTAGCACAGTGCATTGTGCGTGTAACATATATGACAGTACATTGTGCCTGTTAAATATATGATAGTACATTGTGCGATAACAATAAGGACCATACTTAAGTATCTATATTTAATCAATCGCATTACCATTTCAACGATATTCGAACAATCTTTGTTAAATATACTTATTTACTATTAAATATGTTGATATCAATAGCCGTTTTTCCTGTGTGATCAGCTGTTTATGAGTTTAATTGACTTTTTATCTTGAATGAACATATTTGCAACACAAAGAGTCAGTCAACTTACGATAAGAAGATATTTTTTATCAAATAAAGCCTAAAAATGAAGAGATTATATATATATTAATGTCTTTGTAATTGACCAATTCCATAAAGTCACCCTAGCAACCCTTTTTTTCAAAATGTTTCATATAAATCTATTAATCTGTACAGTCATGATTTTGAAAAACAGTAATTTAAAACATGATAAATGTTCCTAATAAACACTACTGGTTCAATCTTAATAAATATTGACAAAATCATGTCGCATGAACAACAAGTGTAGCATTTGTTGTATCATCTTACCAAATTCTATTTCTTTTCTTAGACATCATCGAAAATTAACATTTGTTTTACAAAGAAACATCAGTAACAATATAACAGAAAAATATCTTAATACAGATAGCTTACTAAAGTTTTATTATAAATATGTTCTAGTGGGTTAAAGAAGATGTTAATGTATAGCTGAAACTGTATGAAAGAATGATACTTATTTATCACAACACACATAATAACACTTGTCTATTACAATGTGTTGTCCTGCGTTACTTAAACATTTGAACAGATATGGGTTTTAATAAAAATAAATTATGTAAAATTGAAACAATCAAAGGCAATTACCGATATAAAATTATAAAATTAAAAGTGACATTCATCGCTGTATAAAGCCGAAAACAAAGTAATTTATACATACATAAAAACACATACCTATATACATCACATGTATATCACCTGTTTTGTAAATGCTCCCCCTTCAATTTAATATGCTGATTTAACTATCAAGCATTGCATTTAAACGACGAAATATCAAAAAGCATGACGACAATAAGTTCATAATATTGTCTAGTAGTATTTAAAACAATTAATTTGATGTGAAATGTAATTTAACGGTTTGTCTTGTCACCGTTCATCATAGAAAATCATCTAACAAAGTAAGTGTTGATTGCACATAAAACTTTCTCTACTTATATCAAATAACGAATGTTAAATTAAAATTATAAAAGTACGTACTTTAATATTTTCATGCGTTTGGTCATCATACGCCGTATTGAACCAAAGAGGCTAGGATGATTCGAGAGCAAGTTAAATTCTCCGCCATCTTATTTTCCTGGATGATCCAAATACGTTGATATTGTCGAATCTAGTCGACAACATTGTATACCAATATAAGATCATTTTTAGAATACTCTTCTATCGTTAATTATCGACAGTTTTATATTTTAAAGAACATATATCAGTACCTGTTTATTAATCTTAAACAGAAACAAATCTCGGCGTTTTGATCTTGGGACTTTTTTGTTTATTTTGTCTAAGCTGCACAGTTCAAGATTTTTTATGAATTGAGCAAACGCTCGTAACAATAATGTCCTCTATGTATTGCAGTCAATGTTACCAATGGGCTGATCTGCTATTTTTGTGGAGCCACTGGGGCAAATAACACGTGTGAACATTACAAAACATACAGGACGGCTGTCTATAAAGGAGATCCACATATTATCAAGAATTGTACAGCACCTTATGATCAAGTCTGCATGATAGAAACATTTGCAACATTGGGTATGCTTTTATGTTCGCATCAAATTAAAAACCAAACAACGTTGATTCAGTATTAATTGTATTCGATTGAAATTACTTTTCGAATGCGGTTACGTTCTCAGGAAATCCAATTGACGTTAAACAATTAATAGTATTAAAAGTTATTGAATACCATAACTGGGACATATCCGGAAAATCCACTTGATTTTATGAAGATGATATATTGATATAATATAAGAATGATTCATTTGTATCTTTAACGGTCAATAATACATGTTTAACTGCTGTATAATATTGCAAACCATTTTCACGTATTATACGCATGTACATCATGTCTGCTTACGAGTTCAGTGCTACAATGCTGCATATGCTTACTGGCGCTTTGTTTTGTATTTGACGCCGCTATAATTATGCATAACCACATGATTCACAAACAGAACTGAAATATACCATGTTCACCAATGTTTTGCAGGTCACACAGTTTCGCACATTCGGGACTGCAGCAACGGTAAACAATTCTCCTTCACTGCCAACATTGTCAACGACCGCGGGGCATACGCGAGACTGTATGCCTTGCAACACAACAACGAAACAGCATGCGTTTGGGACGGCAACAATATGGCTTGTCTTACCAAATGTGACGAAGATTTATGTAACGGACCACAAATCAATGGGTGTATTTCACATAAGGAAATTTCGTTTCCGTTGATTTTGATGTATGCTTTATTGGTAAAACATCTTACTAGATTGGAATAGTTGACTGAACGTTAATAGTATTAAATATGTTGTGTAATCCTCACTAGATTGGAATAGTTGACTGAACGTTAATACGCCTTACTAGATTGGAATAGTTGACTGAACGTTAATAGTATTAAATGTGTGGTTTAAATACAACTAGATTGGAATAGTTGACTGAACGTTAATAGTATTAAATGTGTGGTGTAAATACACTGTACCATACTTTCACCTTCTTATGAGTGCCCATTATCCTTTCATGTTACAATTTAAATACATAACGTTATCTTGAGTTTATCTTATAATAAACGCGGATGCGTTACATAACGGGGGTGTTAACCGAAGTGGTCTTATATCCACGCACCAGAACGACAAAGAGTGTTTTTATCGACAAAAACAAATGCAAATTTGTTTTCAATTCATACATGACCTTACACAGAATGTAAACATACACATTATAACAATTGTTTACTGTGATGTGTTGAGGTTCCGAATTTCAGTTTGCGTCGTCAATACGTTAGTTTAACGTTGATACTGTTTTTGATTGGCGAGTTGCATTTCAACATATTTGTTAGATCACTTTGTCCTTTATTTGGCCAATTCAATGTGGCAACTATTTCCTGTCAAAATATGCTTATTAGTATATAAGTTAGAATATAGTTCGTATGCGTATTCAGTTTTCAAAAAACGGGTAGTATTTCTAAACATCAGTATATTTAAAATACATGGGACAGTACGAAACTCACCGTTATTACAATTCGAAATTAGTTCAAGCTGGTAACAAATAACAAACTATGTGATAAATATTTAGAACATATATAACATTTGTACAAATTCCACACACTTGTTTTGTTGAGAAATAAAACAATAGGCACGTGTTCACATATCTAAAAAAAAATACTTGTTTTCGAAACAAATAAGACACATTCCAAAAATAATATATACCGTGGTAATCCCGTGAACAAGCTCATTTAAATGGCTATTCTTAACCCATTTATGCCTAGTGGACTCTCCCATCCTTCTAAATTGGATCAATTTATTTCCAAAATTAGGGATGTCTAGTATATTTATTTCTATATTAAGAATATTTCTTACAGAAATTCCTTTAAGCAAACAGCGCAGACCCTGGTGAGACGCCGCATCATGCGGCGTCTCATCCGGGTCTACGCTGTTCGCCAAGGCCTTTTTTAGACGCTAGGCATAAATGGGTTAAGTTGTTTTTCGGCGAAGCTGTCTAAGATTGGTTTCGACCTAGATTTCTTGCGATAATTATATGCAGCAGACAATTGAGAGGCAATAGCATTGCAAAAATTCACATGTTTAAGAGAATGCAAACTTACAAATACGGTTTTAATGTTTAACGCTTACTCTTGGAGATTAAAAATACTTGTTTAAATAAGCAGTTAAAATAATGTAAACATATGTAATCATGGTATATTCTAGAACTGAACATATTTGTTTATAATATTAATGATGTATGTTATGATCAGAATGTTAAATGCATTCAGGAAACAATACTTACCTACAAAAAAACGACACACGATTATAGTATAGAGACATTTGCCAGATTGCGCTAGATTTAGGAAAACCCACACATCCCCCAGTACCGACAGCGTTGACCCGTGTTATCTTCAAATAATAGTTTAATTCAAATCATAACGGTTGATAAACCATATTCGTTTGAATTAATTTTAATTAGTCAGCTGTGCTTGTACCAGCAGATTTGTGGGTTTAAACAAACAATACAATTTTTGGTACGTCTATTTTTGAAATCTACAACGCACGGGTTGGCAAGTAGGTTTTACGATTACGGTATTATCTGCGCTTGTATTTTCTAGTATCATTGTATTAAAATGTTATTTCCCTCTTTAACTGTATTCCCAACCCGTTATTTTCATCTAGATTGTGAGAAAGAGGGTTTTCTAATATAACTTGCGCTCGGACGTGTGATAATTAACTCCTCCAGCACATGCTATTTAATCTATAATGTAAGATTCTTTTCTTTTAAGTAATGTGCGGGGACAGTTATGGTGTTATTCCTCGAAATGTTTGCGTAATAATGAATGTTCCTAGCACGAATAGATAAATTTGTGTTATTCCTCGAAATGTTTGCGTAATAATGAATGTACCTAGCACGAATAGATAAATTTGTGTTATTCCTCGAAATGTTTGCGTAATAATGAATGTACCTAGCACGAATAGATAAATTTGTGTTATTCCTCGAAATGTTTGCGTAATAATGAATGTACCTAGCACGAATAGATAAATTTGTGTTATTCCTCGAAATGTTTGCGTAATAATGAATGTACCTAGCACGAATAGATAAATTTGTGTTATTCCTCGAAATGTTTGCGTAATAATGAATGTACCTAGCACGAATAGATAAATTTGTGTTATTCCTCGAAATGTTTGCGTAATAATGAATGTACCTAGCACGAATAGATACATTTGNACGGGGACGTTAACCGAAGTGGTTTTATATCCACGCACCATAACGACAAAGTGTGTTTTTATCGACAAAACAAATACAAATATGTTTTCAATTTTTACATCACCTTACACAGAATGTAAACATAAACATTATAACAATTGTTTACTGTGACGTGTTGAGGTTCCGAATGTCCGTTTTAGTCCTTAATGCCTTAGGTTAACGTTGATAATGTTTTTGATTAGCGAGTTGCATTTCAACATATTTGTTTGATCACTTTTTCATTTATTTTTCCAATTCAATGTGGCAACTATTTCCTGTCAAAATATGCGTATACGTATATTAGTAAGGATATTGTTCGTATGTGTATTCAGTTTTCAAAATACGGGTAGTATTTCTAAACATCAGTATATTTTAAATACATGGGGCAGTACGAAACTTACCGTTATTACAATTCGAAATTAGTTCAAGCTGGTAACAAATAACAAACAATGTGATAAATATTTAGAACATATATAACATTTGTACAAATTCCACACACTTGTTTTGTTGAGAAATAAAACGATAGGCACGTGTTCACATATCTAAAAAAAAAATACATGTTTTCGAAACAAATAAGACACATTCCAAAAATAATATATACCGTAATAATCCCGTGAACAAGCCCATTTAAATGGCTATTCTTAACCCAGTTATGCCTAGTGGACTCTCCCATCCTTCTAAATTGGATCAATTTATTTCCAAGATTAGGGATGTCTAGTATATTTATTTCTATATTAAGAATATTTCTAACAGAAATTCCTTTAAGCAAACAGCGCAGACCCTCATGCGGCGTCTCATCTGGGTCTACGCTGTTTGTCAAACCTTTTTTTTAGACGCTAGGCATAAATGGGTTAAGTTGTTTTTCGGCGAAGCTGTCTAAGATTGGTTTCGACCTAGATTTCTTGCGATAATTATATGCAGCAGACAATTGAGAGGCAATAGCATTGCAAAAACTCACATGTTTTAGAGAATGCAAACTTACAAATACGGTTTTAATGTATAACGCTTACTCTTAAAGATTAAAAATACTTGTTTAAATAAGCAGTTAAAATAATGTTTAAATATTTAATCATCGTATATTCTAGAACTGAACATATTTGTTTATAATATTAATGATGTATGTTATGATCAGAATGCTAAATGCATTCAGGAAACAATACTTACCAACAAAAAACGACACACGATTATAGTATAGAGACATATGCCGGATTGCGCTAGATCTTGGAAAACCCACACATCCCCCAGTACCGACAGCGTTGACCCCTGTTTTTCTTCAAATTATAGTTTAATTTAAATCATAACGGTTGAAAAACCATATTCGTTTGAATTAATTTTCATTAGTCAGCTGTGCTTGTACCAGCAGATTTGTGAGTCTAAACAAACAATACAATTTTTGGAACGTCTATTTTTGAAATCTACAACGAACGGGTTGGCAAGTAGGTTTTTCGATTACGCTATTCTCTGCGCTTGTATTTTCTAGTATCGTTGTATTAAAATGTTATTTCCCTCTTTAACTGTATTCCCAACCCGTTAATTATATCTAGATTGTGAGAAAGAGGGTTTTCTAATATAACTTGCGCTCGGATGTGTGATAATTTACTCCTCCAGCACATGCTATTTAATATATAATGTAAGACACTTTTCTTTTATTAATGTTCGGGGACAGTTATGGTGTTATTCATCGAAATGTTTGCGTAATAATGAATGTACCTGGCACGAATAGATAAATTTCAATAAGAATGTTATATATACTATATTATTACGCATGACTAGATGTTTATAAAAAAAATACAATTGTAACGATAATTTATAATCGGCGACATGAGCTCTCGATTGCGAGTCAGTAGTTTTAGGTTGTTCGTGTTTTGCACACACACAGATAACATATTATCTCAAATCTACACACGGCGTGATTTTAAATTGCTTATACGTCTTTTCATTCCAATATTTATCACGTGTTTTCTCCTTTAAAGTTTTGTAGATAATGACCTTTTCATATTTTCCAGAACGTATTTGTTAATATTTTACCAACACCACTGCTGTGATGTTGCTGTTTTTATAATATATATATATAATATGCTCCTTTACATTTCCTATAGGTCCTCAAATAAAATTCAATATTTGAAGGGGTTTGTTTTTTCTCATCAATTTCAGTAGAACTATTTTATTTTAGCAGTGTTTTTTGTGCATGTCATTACTATTCATGCCATAACTTTTCAATACAATTGATGAAACTCATTTTTTCACTTCAGATACTTAATGTAGCGCTTTATCGCTAACAGTGCATGTACCCTGGTTAAAATAAAAGTACTTTTTTTCATACAACTGACCCTTTGCCCCTGTTTTATCACTCATCATTTTTGTTGTGTTCAACAAATTGCGCCATGGGGCATTTAATGGTATTGGTATCAGTTGTGGTGACGAAAATTTACAAGAATCTGTTTTTTAATTTGAAATTGTTTTATTTTAGGAATAAGAACACGTATTGTATCTCTTTTTTTGTATTGTGAGCCCCTACTATTTTTTCAAGTGTCGATTCACATTGCTTGATAATCCCGTCAATACATCACAGTTCACACATGCCAGCATTGTCTTTTGTGCGAACAGTACTATACTTATTAAAAAGGTATACATGTATATGTCATTCTTAAGAATTATACTGCTATGAAATATGACACCCTAACATATATGTCATGTCTAGAGAAATAATCGTTAATAAGTCGATATAATGGTAGGATGTATTTATTCATTTGATTCATCAAATAAAAGAAAAATATATATGTTAACAAGTGTCAAGCGTTTTTGAACATGTGATATAACAGTTGATATAAAGACCAACAGATTTAAATTGATTCTACTGTGGATTTGTCACCTCATGTGATCACATACTTGATGAACAGCTCAAAGACAAATACCAAGCTGTGAAGTTGCCCAATTGTGAAGATCATCACATTAACGGAATACCGAAATGGGAGACCTGTCATTTCTTTATACCTGCTTATACGAAAACTCAAGAAAACAACATAACATATACATGGATTGTAATAGTCATAGACTCGAATCGATGCCCCCTGACGTGAAGTTTCACTTCCCGAAAATTCATCATTTAGCCGAAAGATGAAGTTTATCGGACGGGACGTTACATTTTCAAATACATATATGTTGTTGTCTTTATAGATTATCTGAACACATTGATTAAACCGAATATCGAAGTGAATGTAAAGATAGCGTTAAAATAAGTACTGAATTATTGCCAGTTTTACTACACTGTTAAGTGTTAAATTAAACTATCAAAATCAGTACGTATTGAAATAACGCTCCAATGCGATAATAATTACTTCTACAATATACAAGATATTTGTTAAATTTCATTGCAAACTTGGTAAGGTAAAACATTATGAATCCTTTCCCGTCTGTTGGCATCTCATACAAGGAAATAACGGTGACATTGCTCCGTAACATCTCGTAAAAACATATGCAAAGATATAAATATTGCCATCCCAGAGACAAAACCAAGATAGAAACTCTCGACAACATACATAATATATTAATTAAGATAAGGGATAAGTTGCCTATACAACCAGACGACAATATATATTTACAACTTGGGCATCTGCCTTAAAATGTGTCCATTTAATTTATGATTCAAATATAGTTTGTCTCGATTCAAGATTGTATTTTTTAAGTTTAAAACAGGTCATTTTTTGTTGGCTGTATGCATAGATACGTCGATATTGATCATACTGATACTTAATTGTCGTTGATATATATCGTTCGTTTTTCGACCACAAACACATATGTGTTCCACACTCAAATACAAGAACCCGTATCCGCAAATAGCGTCTTCTGTTTTTCGTATCATACTAGTAACCAGAATCCTTTTGAAAATTGATACAGTTATTCGAACGGCTTCGCCATGTATCTGTAGGTCATATAATCATTGTTTAATTGACATTAAATAGTTCATCTTTTGTGTTTATACTTTTATAAGTAGTAATATGCAGAAAAGAGTATACAATAAATATAATTTTACACTTGTTTCGTTTTCTGAGAACAAGTATCAGAATCGATGTTTGTTACCTAACCATACATGCATACCATTTTTTATAACCGTGCTCTGTAAAAACCGAGCTTAATGCTATGCGTAAAGTGTCATCACATATAAGCATATGCAGTCCGAACAGGCTAATTAGGGACGACACTTTTTGCTGTTGTGAACTCTTTGGTTTAAAGGAAATCTCTTTTTAACGAAAATCCAGTTAAGGCGGATAGTGTCGTCCCTACACAAGCTGATGTGGGGCGACACTTAAAGCAAATGCATGACGCCTTGTTTTCCCAATTTATTCAGAGAAACCGACATAATTCATATTTCAGTCGTAACGGGTGTAATTTCAGTCACGTTCAATATGTGCAATATTAATGGGTGGTCGGTAGTCGAGTGGTAAAACACTGGTCTACCATTCCAGCGGTCGTGGGTTCAATCCCTGGACGGGGCACTGGAAATTTCAGAAATGCTTCAAGTGTTTCCCACCCAACTAGAGATGTACTGGTATGAAACCCAGGCAATTCTCGCGTGTATCGGTTCTATACACTGAGCACGTTAAAGAACCAAGGGATCTATTCGCAAAGAGCTAGGGTATCGCACCCGGATTCCTTGTATCTCAAAAAATGTCACTTATAACCGCTGTCTCTTCAGCAAAACCAAAGGACCCCATTGGAAATAAGTGCTTGCACTTTCATGGGTTATCCTTGACAGCAAGGTCAAATACATACATACATACATACATATAAAGTATTATTAAATACAACGAATATCAGTGAACCGGTTATTAGTATATACAACGTAGATATTCTATCAAAACATTTTTATACGAAATGATGACACTAAACACACACCGTTGATAATCTTATACCAATATTAATAATATATATTATTATTGTAAAATCTGTAATTGTGTGTGAAATGCTTTGCAATTGCATCAGTAAATTTCACACGTTTAACGGAATTCGTTCATATATATAAGTGTACATGTTGAAGTACGCTTAGGTAATGAACATTTCCAAAACGTGACAGACAATATATATTTGAAACTAAGTTAAAACAAGTTTCGAACTCAGAAATTCATGATCAAAACGCAAATAACCGAGCATCGATTGCTTTTTCAATATATTAAATAGACGACCTAACTACATTTAAGCAAGTTTTCAGTTATATTAAAGAAACAACCGAAAAACTCCTTTTTTTCTGGTTAAAAACGACTACCTGTGAATCTGCGAACATGTTCACAGATAGAACACGAAAGAATTGTTACGTGAGCTTAATAAAGTTGACCGAAATGTTGTTTGTTTATGTGATACATTTGTAATGAACGTTTGTCACCGGCCTCAAATAAAACACTAGCGGATGGAAACAAGAATTTATCTCATGAAAATATTTCTAGAAATCCGTAATCCAAGACAGACACAGACATATTGTTTTTGTTACATTGCAATATGTATTCTGAAGGTGTTACCCTGATCGAAATAAAACCAGCAATAATGAAAAAACATCCACACTTATGGATTGGGAATAATTACAACCTTATTGAATACAGTCGCAGCGTGTGAGGTTATTTTAAATCTTTTGATGGCGGCATTTAATATTTAAGTGTTTTGTGTTTACTTTCGGAAATGAAAATGGAGGGATATACAGGTATACACAGAATACTAAGTTTATTTGTTCGTCATGAACAGATTAACCAGTCGCCAAGGGTTTTTCTAATATATAGGAATATAGAAACTCCAGACATTTTATCAGGAGATAAGTTCTTCTTATAAATCCAGCTAGTGATGGAAAATGACTTAAATACAATTCAAGAAAAACATGCAAAACGATATTTTACTTAAACACGCTATTGAAGCTGGTGTCACCGTCTTAGAAGTATATGCAACGCATTAAGGCTTTATACTTTGTTAAGTAAACTGAAATGCATTCAACACTAGCTTAGTATTATCTACATACATGTATATGAATGATGTATCTTTAAAATAAAAATGTTGATGAATGGGTGTCAATAGACCATTTCACCAGGAGATCGGCAATATTCGCAGAAACTCAGAAGTCTAAGTCACATGGAGCGTTATCAGCTGACCACGTTAACCAATCAAATTCTGGGGTATTATGTTTACATTAAATCAGCATGGCGTCTGCTTCAGCAGTTTTCTTTGTTGAAATAAAAAATGCCTTTTCTAGCGGTAGTTTGCCGCAATCACTTAACAAATTTAGTATTACATCAATAATTAGTTACTTTTCAACATACCTTCGGACTTTCGTTTAATCAGAGAAGTTTCATACGAGCTGTTTACAAACGGACACGTCAGAGTATGTATACTGTTTTACATGGAAATAAGGTCAAGCTTGTAGACAGAGGAATTTGTTTGCGAACAGTTAGCCTATCATTAAATGAATACAATTTATTTCTTTTATACATAATGATAAAATATGACATTTCTGCAGTGAAATAACAGTGGTGAAAATAAACAAATTGTTATTTTCACCGGTGAAAATAACAAATTTTCGCGTGCTATTTTTAGATCATATGTGGGTTTTTCCAAAAATTGGAGAATCTGCGTTTGTCAACTGCGGAAGAACAAAATCGTCCAAAAATGCGATATTTGAACATTATTAAAGTGATATTAGACGCATATAACAGTATAAAAGTGTCTATCGCAACCGTTGTTTATATTTGGTGTTTTCAATTCACATACACTTATATATGTTAATGCAGCATCAACATACTAAAACAATATCCCGGAAAGAGAAAAAATAATGCATTTGAATATCAACCGTACTTTCGTTTTTGACATAACTTTGGTAAGTTTAAAATCTGGGACTCAACGCGAAAACATATGACAATTCTGAAATTATTAATAAATTTACCTCCGTGTCTCTGTCAACCACATCTTCGGCCATGCTTCTTCAAGGAAAAATGTTATAAATGAGGTGTCAGCAAAGTGACTTTATGAGAAAGACTCAAATCGTATCGCTTTCGTAAATACGCGGCAGTTCCGCTCGGCTAGTTAAGCTTACAGGACTGGGTTAGTCACGTAAGATATCGAATATATTATATATTTTTATAAACAACTGCTAGCAAGATGAGCTGCAGATATTTGGTCATTTACCACATGTTAACTAACTCTTTAGACCTGATAATTCTTTTCGGCTCAAATCAACAGTGAAAGGTGCGTCTAATATCACTTTAATGTAAAAATGGAAGAAATAATAGGATAAATATAAAATTATGAGAGTTTTGGATAAAGATAAAGTTTATCATGCTTGGCTCGAACCAAACACTTATGACGTCATTTTGTGTATTGAAATGTATTGGGGCACGCCACGGGAGAAAGGGTAACTTTTCAGCGAAAGGGAAACAGCTGTTAATTATTTTCTTGAAAAAGGGGCATAAAATAAAAAACAGAAAATGTGTTCATGTCAGTGTTAGATCGTTTGTTATTTCACGAGTGATCATAGAAAATATATTTTCACGAGTGGCGCACATGAACAAATATCCTCTATGTAATCCAATATTTAATTTAAAATTGTTTCCACCACCGCCCACATTCTTACAACTTTTCACATGGCACACGTGCGGCATTTTCTTCGGTGTATTCTCTATTTATCAGTAAAATGTCCGCCATGAATATACAAATATTGCTACTATTAATAGATTAATTGTACATGTTTACCCCAGCATTTCATTGGTCAGACAGTTACCTGTTCGGAATCTTATTGGCTGAAATCGTAAATATTCGTGACTACTCGGAGTGAAATGGTCTATAACATTAAGTTCGGAGTCAAAGTGTTCTATGTTTTTGGACGCTAACAATGGTTTGAAATTTTAATTTCAATTTTATAAATGATTGCAAAATAAATCTTCTTTAAATAACTCATGTCAAATGCTCTAGAATCACGTCGTATAAACGTTTAATAAAATTGAATATCTGTAATGAAACGTATATGTTTAGCACAGTGAACCTTCAGATCTGATTCCTCAACGCTCACGCCCGTTTCTAAATTGACCTCCACAATCGACATTCTAGCCTCATAATCCGGGGACCTAGTTCTGAAATTAAAAAAAACAAACAATGTACGACATTATCCATCATATAAATATAAACATACGTGTACCGCTTTCTGGCAATATCGTACACGCTGGTATATAACTTGTATTGCCTGAATAACAAAAAGACATAACACATTTGAAATCAGAAATACAGTGCAAAATGTTCTAGTACGCAGAACACTGCTTAGATAGTATTTGTATTTGTTCAGCCGCTTTGGCTTAACATAGTTCAAATGGATGTTATTATTCAGATAATATGAACTTTTGAATAATTTAACTTCGATATAAACATCAGTCAAAATATTCTTCAAACATTTGTTGTTCGAATCATTTTTATGTCAACCATGTTTTTTTCCATTATTTACGTATACTAACGCATTACGAATATGTTTGTCCTTCCCCTTTTGTAAGCGTTTTCTTCATATAAACATAAATATAAATTCACTTACCAATCAAATGCTATTATTTGACGTTATTTATACCGTCAAAAACACAAGATGACGTCAGAACATAATACACAGTGATAATCCGTCTACATGACACTGAACTGAACACATTTCGGAAGTGGATGCCGTCTTTGTAGCAGAGTAACGTTAACATCAGTTGGCTCCGAACAATACCCGCACACATCGCATGGACTGAAGTGGTATGCAGCCGTTTATAATAATATGTTACAACGAAATAGAACCTTATTTCTGTCTGCAGAAATGTAAATTGTTTTTCAAAGTGTTTACATCCAGTTTATTTGAAGGTTAATGTAGCAACAAATTGTATACTTTTGGGGATTAAGAAGACGCCAATCTGGATTATAAGCAACCTCTGTTATCACATCTTTGATTTGGATAGGGCTGATTGCAAAGGGACAAATTCCACCTTCCTTCGCCAGTCGACTGTAGAATAGGTCTATCTTCAAAATACCTGTTCCAAACCCAGTGAAGTTCACTAGTAGTTGGTCACCGTTCGCAACTGGCAACTAAAAGTATGTAGTAATGTATTACTTACTATAGTTCAACCACATTTGCGCATGCAATAATGTATTAATTGTGGATGCTTATCAACGCATCGGTTTGGTGTTGACATGTTACGATGAATTGTATAGACAAAACAATATAAATTATACGTCGTCGTTGTAAGACCACAATGTTATTCACGTCTTTAAGCTAAGAGTTATTTATCATGAATTGTATGTAAATATAATGCTTTGTATGTATAGTCAATATACAACCACGAACCATGTAGCTAATAATATATAACTTAATGTATATGTTTGCACAAAAAGGCAATAACCAAGTTGGGACGTTATTAAATGCATCTTATAGTTACTCAAACATTGTTTGCTCATTCAAACAGAGGCATGGTTGAAAAGATATACCTACATCTGGAATAAGTTTGTGCTTGTATCTGTTATTGCTTAGACGAATTGCCCAAATCCATTGTCGTGATAACCTAGTATCCAATTCAACTTTGGGTATATAGTTTCGCACACTGAAACCCGCAACGGCTTGATATGCAGCGGACGAGTCCTATCGATCATAATACCAAGGCAGAATATTATATATATTATATTGTATAAATGTACAATACATGTCGAAATTCACACCAATATACACAATAATATAAAACTACATTAACAAAGACCAAATTACAGACACAAATATACACGATATTTATGAATGTTCTCTAACACAACCTTAGACAATGATGCCAACAATGGTTTCTATATCACCATTCTAGTCGTAGGGACAATATTAGTAAGTATAATTAAACAATACATAATTCAAATAAAAAATAAAGTAATGGAACGTTATTACGCATGAACGCACATGCCACGCCTATAAAGTTTATTCACCTTAGTTGTTCTCCAATTGCCTGAGCCCCGAACATATTGCATCAACCATGCTACTATTTTCTGACTAGACTCCATATCATCAAATTGAAGAAATGACAACAGGGCATATGCGGTTGTCTCAATCGTATCTGCGCTTGTTATACCGCTGTTCGTCAACCAATACATGCGACCTGACATGAAATTTTGCTATGAAAATATACATTACAAACTTATTGCTGCTTGATGTTAAAGCTGAAACAAAGTACGTATTTACTAAACATCTGCCTTGAATAAAACAAACGCCTGCCTTACATAATAAAGAACAATGGTAAAAAGCAACCCGTATGTTTCATCAAGTTCATTCACAAATTGTACACAAAGCTAGAAATGAATAATTGAAACTAACCCCACCTTCCCCAGCAAATGGTCGAACATACACAAATTCACTTTATATTCTACTGCAGACAAAAAGACGTAAGGTCATTATTACGCCACAACTAGTCGCGGCCAGTATTTTATTCTTCACGATCATCTACACATTACGGTCGTTCAACTATGAAAGTTTTGCGAGATTCAACCAGTAGTTACAGAGGAGTTAAAACACACACAAAAATTGGACAATATATTCTATATGGAATAACAGTAAACGGGCAATCCTTCTGCAAAATTGCAACCTTAATACTTTCTTTACGATGATCTATACATTAAAAACACTCAACTGTGAAAGTCATACATTTGTGCAGAGGATTTGAAAACGGAAAATTGTGAGACTATATATTATATAGTCGACAAACAGAAAAAAGGCAATGCGTTTGAAAACATTTTTTGACATCCATAGTAACCATAGCAACTTACTTTACAAGCATCTCAGCATACAGATTTTTCTATTGTAATTGCTTGAGCAGTGTACATTTATTTCTTTAATATCATCTACACAGTTAATTAATTCAACTGTTAAAGTTTTAGCGTGATCTACAAAATAGTTAAGAGGCGTTTGACACACAATATTCGGGACTGACGTACGGACATTCAGATGGACAGAAGTTCTTAATGACTGATGGCCGGACGGACGTACATAAGGTAATACGGACAGTCGTAAGGACGGACGTATGTATGAAGAAGTAGACTGCGTAACGCCACCAGCTACGTGGAAGCAAAAAACGTGTTAACAACCCCTGTAACTGTTTGTAATAAAACAGTTATATTTACCTCCGTCATCTGTCTTTATATCTCGCAACATATTAATAAATTGCCCTTAGCTAGTACTGTTAGACAATGCAAGTGCGTATGTGGATATTGCCAAAAGATACGGATCGGCTCTCAGTGTTGAGTCTCACAATTGCTCAAGCGCTGCCATCGATGTCTGTATCGAGTTTTGATTATCTTGTACAGAAAGAACAATTAAAATTTAATCATCTCAACGCTTATGTCAAAACTGTTGTTGCGTTCCAGACAGAGAGAAATTTTAAATCAAGAGTCATTCCTCTAATCAAGCATAGTACATACTGTTATGGTGTATACATTTTCCAGGATACTTTCGAGACAATACTTTCGACAAACGCTCAATGTCTGTTAGTAACATTTTTTGTAGGTTGGTTTGCTATTCGATCGTAACTATGATGGCGACAACAACTAGTACTTGTTTAAGAAAAACATTACATAACCCTTCCAGATAGAAAATAAACGGTTACATTTATAAAAGAAAATAACCTGAGCGCCTTCTTGACATTCTTGCATTGTCGCCAGAACGTAAGCTGTCAACGAAGGACCAAAATCCTAGGAAACCACACAGAATCTTTTTAAAATATAAAACATATATAGTTAATATTGTGCATATATATTGATGTTAAAACAATTCACTACCGTAACTTTCGCATTACAAAGCATATTGTGTACAGACAAAGAATAGTGCCCCAATAGTTATAAATATTAGCTGTCCTTTAAAGGTTGCATATATAAAATTTGATCTTATACGCTAAATATACTTTATAAGATATAGTTCGTGTTGATAAGTGTATTATTGACAAAGGCATGTTAAGTTGTTCACGTAATTTAATAGAAAAATGTATTACTTACTAAAATCAATAAGGATTACAAGACAAAATCCTAAAAACAATTAGATTAGTCAAACGAAACCTTTATTCGTATAACAATACTAATTATATGTCACAAACATATTCAGATCAAGGTCGGGGAAGTTTGCAGAACCTGATCTAAATCCGTTTAATAAGACGAGCGCTTTATTTCCATATTTTACCTTACTGTTTGAATAGTAGATTGGATTCCCATCCATAAAATTGCCAAACCGATCTCGGTTTTGTTTCGCAAGATAACCCAGCATTCGTTTAATTGTGCTGCTACCGACACTACCTGGAACAACCTTTTCAGCCTGGCACATGACTCGGACAACAAACGCTGTTATCCTGTGAAAAATGGTTATAACAATGGAACTACAATCAAAATCGTTTTAAAACGCATTTTTATAGTTGATGACATTGTTTAATAACATTTAAACACGTTTGCAACTATTCTATTCAGAACGGTTTACGTATACATGTGTCGTTGTATACTAAATACACAATAGCCACATAGCGAAATAGTATGCGATGTGTTGGGGGGAAAGTATGACAGTACGAATATGGTTCAGACATATTCATGACGCATTATTTCAGATGTAGCTTTATATATTTTGTGTATGCATGAAAACGATTGCTATTGGTACTTAAACAAATACTCATCATTTGCTAATAAAAACTCATTGTCTTCCTTAACTATTGGATTTAATATTAGGCGGGTTCCATTAGTTGATAGTTAACCAAATGCACTAATATATTTTGTTCTACATTTAAGCTGCAGTTAATGATGCTCGCTTTGTTAGGTGTTTACAATAAACAAACACGTCAACCATTGCAAGGGTTAATACAGTGATTTACACAAACGCAACACTCGGGAATAAGCCTTCCCTGTTATGGAACCAAGCAAGGTCTGTGAAGTCAAATCGGTAACATGGAGGCGATAACTTACTTTTTGTCCAAAATTATCTAACGCATTTGTGACATATAGTCACAATTGAAAGCTCTAAGTACAGCTTATGACAATAAATTAGTATAATGCGCACTCGTTATTGTATATTATCCTTAAATGTATATATAAATATATTATTTGGGAAACACACTGATCTAAAACACGCATCATTGCAGTTGAAATGTACAATGTATATGCATAAAGTTTATATATTGGAAATAATGCGTAATAAAGCAGCCTTAAATATATCACACAATGAGAATAATTAAGCAATTTGCAATCTTAAACTACTTTATTTCTTTAAACATTTAGATGGTAAATGTATTAAACATACAAAGAATATAACTATAGCTGTTGAGCATAACAAGCTGATAATAGTAAATATATACTGTGTTGATGAAGCTTCAAATATACGAAAAGTTGGATGAATTGTGTATGATAACTAAATCTTACCATAATCCAGGTTGATCAAAGTATATAGTGGTATAGGAGCCATCCGCCTTGATGCAATCAGATGACGACACTTTTTTGTATTCCTGAAAGTGTTAATGTTTCACGCTTGGATAACATTTGTATTTATGTCAATATAGAAATCTGCTTCACTGTAATCGTCGAAACCTTCTGTATTTTTATCGCTAACATACACAGTCATTTTATTTCAGGAATATTGATGAGTAGACTGTTGTCTAATAATATGAAAAAAAAAACCTTTAACAAACGCGTCGAATGAAGAACACACATCTATTTTAATAGGTGAGATAGACGTATATATGATAAGGCTAACACCGAAAACATGTAACTGTTTAACTATCGCGTGGTTTAATTGGTTGAATTTTAGCTCAGATTTGGAAACGTAAACAATAAAATGCCTTATAATAATTCATGATAAAGAAGTTTGACTAATCCTCATCTGTAGATAAAACAACGTTGCCTGTTTGAACAAACGTGAGTTCCGACAATGCTTCACTATTACATTGATACAATTTGCTCTAGAGTTTTCAATTATTTTATACGATTTGAGTATGCTTCAGATATAAAAGTAACCTAACATGATACGATAATTGTTGCAATAATGTTCGTGGCATTTAATCAGCCTTGCTATTAATAAACTTGTTAACTTTCAGGCGCAGTATAAAACGTCATTTTATTTAGATCATGATGTTATTTGAACGCTTGTGGTGATATATAGTTTTTTGATAAATAAGTACATGTTGCTCTGCTGATAAATAAATACATACATATATAAATAAATCAATATATATATATTTTTACTATATAATACTACTAAATACACAGACCTTTGCTCAGAAACTTGTTTCCACTTTGCCTTTGCTGCTCTGTAAGAGTGCCCGTTTGTTTTAAGTAGTACATTCCGGCTACAACCGGCACAGTTTTGTAAAACGCCTGCTTACAACACCCTTCCGGCTCCCTTAGCATGCCCCCCACGCCGTGGATGACACTATCCACTGGTTTTGACATCATATTAGCTGCTCATATTTATAGAATAAACAGAACATTATTGTAACTATTTTCAACTTGGGTTTCATTATGAACATACAACAACAAATAGCTGGATCTTAAGTGTTATCACTGCAGACATGCGTATGGGAACACTGTTTTGTATTTATTACTTAGTATTTTTTTGAAACATTGCGGCTAATTGATGAAGTATAACATACTTTAAATATGTACATGTGTTTATAAGTATTGAATGCCTTCACGTGAAGCTCCTGATTTTAGACAATTAAAAAACATTTTGGTATGATCATAATAACTAATTTAAATGGCTTGTTTAGAAATTCAAATCACAAGCAGATATTTGACATAGCCATGCCATTCACTCATTTACTTTGCTATTTACCATAAACATATGTGGCGTGTTCTGAGAAAACTGGTCAAAATGCTTGTGCGTAAATTGTCATCCCAGATTAGCCTGTGCAGTCCGCACAGGCTAATCAGGGACGATACTTTCCGCCTAAACTGGATTTTCGCTAAGAAGAGACATCATTTAAACCAAAAATTCCATAAAAGCGGAAATTGTCGTCCCTGATTTGACTGTGCGGACTGCACAGGCTAATCTGGGATGACAATTTACGCACAAGCATTTTGCCCAGTTTTCTCAGAACACGCCACATATGAAACAAAAACAATTATGATCTATACTCATTTTTTTAAATAGTATTCAGAATTTAGTTCAGTGTTTGTAACCCTCAACATCCAATCCAAGTTGAACATGTGTTGAGTTATTCTAGTTTTCATTTCGGGAACATTTGTGTTATTTAGCCAACTGCATAAATGTTTAAAGAGGTTGTGCGAACAAGACCTCTTTAAGGAGATTGATAGTTGTACTACAGTAATGTTGTTATTTACTTGAAAGGTAGGCGTTTGCTGATCCTGATCCACGCAATGCTGCTCCCGAGAGGGCTCAGTTGACGTTCATCGTTACCCACGGTCTGAGACCACTAAGAAACGGCGCTTTAATAAATATAATGTTGGGTATATTTCAACTGAAGTTAACCAGTTGCCGGTACATTTCACCACTATTGCTTTCAAACGTGCTGCGTTTTATTTGAATTACAAGCAACTTATCTAAAACAGATGTATATATATATAATGTACACACGTTGACAAACAATGTATATTACCAATCGGTATTTTATAAATTCATGTGTTTTAAATAGCATTATTAATGACAAATATCTTGCCCAAATACACATAACTTAGGTCAAAACAAAACAAAAATGTTGTGAGTGATTATTGTTTGTGTAGCGAACGACAATTCTACTAGGACAGTGTTTTGGTAGCGAACGATAAGTCTACTAGGACAGTGTTTCGGGTGCAAACGACAGCTCTACTAGGACAGTGTTTCGGTAGCAAACGACAGCTATACTAGGACAGTGTTTCTGTAGCAAACGACAGCTCTGCTAGGACAGTGTTTCGGTAGCGAAAGGACAGCTCTACTAGGAAAGTGTTTCGGTAGAAAACGACAGCTTTACTAGGACAGTGTTTCGGTAGCAAACGACAGCTCTACTATGACAGTGTTTCGGTAGCAAACGACAGCTCTACTCGGACAGTGTTTCGGTAGCAAACGACAGCTATACTAGGGCAGTGTTTCGGTTGCAAACGACAGCTCTACTAGGACAGTGTTTCGATAGCGAACGCCAGCTAAAAAAGGACATTGTTTTGGTAGCCAACGACAACTGAACAAGGACAGTGTTTCGGAAGCGAACGAAAGCTAAAATAGGACATTGTTTCGGTAGCGAACGACAGCTAAACAAGGACAGCGTTTTGGTAGCGAACGACAGCTATAATAGGACATTGTTTCGGTAGCGAACGTCAGCTCAGCAAGGACAGTGTTTTGGTAGCAAACGACAGCTTTAATAGGACATTGTTTCGGTAGCGAACGACAGCTGAACAAGGACAGTGTTTCGGTAGCGAACGACAGCTTTTCTAGGTAATTATTTTGGTAGCGAACGACAGCTGTACTATGACAGTGTTCCGGTAGCGATCGACAGCTATAATAGGACAGTTTTTGTGTAACGAGCGACATCTGTACTAGGACAGTGTTTGTGTAACGAACGGCAGCTGTACTAGGACAGTGTTTCTGTAGCAAACGACAGCTGTACTTCGAAAATATGTGTGTACCGAACAACAACTGTAATGGGATAGTGTTTGTGTAACGAACGACAGTTGGACTCGGGCAGTGTTTCGGTCGCGATTGACAGCTGTACTATGGCAGTGTTTTTGTAGCGAACAAAATCTGTACTAGGACAGTGTTTCGGTAGCGAACGACAGCTGTACTTCACTAGTTTGTCTTCTGTCGAAATTCATGGTAGCATTTCACCACTATTCACAAGAATGCCATTGATGCAAAGCATTACAGGGCCACCACTTAATGCGTGAAATAGCGACACAAGTAACCAATACGTTAAATTACCCTCTCTTCTTGCGTTACTCATTTTACACGTTTTACTCAAAAGTAGGTTATTGTTAACAAATTCATAAAAATACACTTTTAATGACGGCAGTTGAGGTAAAAATTAATGATCAACTGTGTAATGCAAATGTGTTTTAATGACGGAATAACACAACTACTGATAACCCCAGTTTTAATCATGATTTGATTTTAAATAACGTATTTGTATCATTTGCCTTTAATAAAAGACAAGCCGACAAGAATTTCTCTCCTGGTGATGTTGCTGGAGCTTTACTCTTTCAATATAGAGTGTGTCATATTGCCTATTAAGTGTAATCTGTTGTTTGATGATTTGTATGTTGTTTCAAATGTTTCCGTCAAGTCAGTAAGGGTTAATAGATAAGACGTGTGGATTATTGCTACGATAAAATCCTTACTCTGGACCATTAAGCCTAAACCTATTGTATAATGCATGTTATATGCATAATTAAAACTCAAGAACATAATAAAATATAGCGGGAATGTATCGCGAGGCCGACTTTCCAATGCCGCCACCGCTACTTTAGAATTATAAAAATGATGTACAAAAAACCTGCAGACCAACTGAATCAATTCACCTATTTTAAAGAAGATGGGTTGTGGGGTGGCTGATGTACGAGATAATAGCCCTCTCAGTAATATTTTAATTAATTAAATGTATTTTTATGACGTGTCGACCTTATTCTGATATGAAATTTTCTTAAACCATCCTTTACTGTCTTTTCAGATGATGAAGGTTAAAGAGCGAAAATAAGTGCAGCTTTCGTTGCAGTATATGTAATTAGGAATTTAAAACTAGCGGAGGAATGAGATACCATGCCCCATTCATGGACCGCATGAGTTTAAATGTAGAATATGCAAGAAAGAGTCCTTCAACAGAGCCGGACTAAAACAGCAAAAAAAAACCAAAGGAACCAAACCAAAAAATGTACTGCTGATGTATTTAGTGTTTTTTTTATTTTATTATTTCTACATAGACAAGTCTAACATATAATTGATATGAGTGCTACTTAATTACATGTTTTGTTCCCTATATGTCATGATGCTTGTTTCTCACGTTTTTTAAAGACAAAAAACCATTATCTGTGTTACGTCATTTCTTCCTACGATGTATCTGCATATATTTTCAATTGTATTCAGCGCTTTAATACATGATAAAAAAAGATTTGGGTCGGAATGAATTCGTTATGCATTTGACATATTAACATTACTTGAGATTAGAAGGCAATTTTAGGAACAAACGAAATAATGTATGTAAGTGAACCAATACTTTATTTCCTAAATACAACAGTCTTAAATAATATGTATTCACATAGATATAAAAGAGAAAAAAATAACATGTATATATTGATCACGTCTACTGAAATCATATCGTGTATTGCATTTGCACACATCTTTCTATCCACTATAAATTCACTTTTTTGGCGATTATAATATAGTGACCAACTCAGAACTGGTTTAAAAGAAGGTCGTCCAAAATGTGTCACATCAAAGTCACATACATGTATGAGTATCGTTATGGTAAAACGCGTCAAATGTCATTGTATGATATGCATCTTCTAAGCAGGTGTCAGGTTTTCCAAATTGCTTCATGTAATCCGAATCGCAATAATGGTAGTATTTGGTTACAGCAACCTTATAATAGTATCGAACCGGCTTTACCCTGTTCTGTTTTTCATTACACTTATATTGCACGTATATGTGATTGTTTTGTGTGTTTAACTGGCGTGGTACTTCGACGTAATCTTTTTTTGTTTGATTGGTGGGTTTTCATGTACCTTTCGCTTTCTAGAGCGGTACATACTTCGTTACGCCGTCTTTTTTAATCTTGGCATCCTCAACATCTATACCTGGCGTCTTGATATCTGGAAATAGTAAGCATAGTATTCCGTTTAGTAAGCATAGTATTCCGTTTGAGGCATATTCAAACATAAGTATGTTCATATG
>VMBQ01002370.1:79315-128292 GCA_007657795.1 Dreissena rostriformis
ACTCATACCAAGTTTCAATGAAATCCGCCAAAGCACTTCCAAGATATGGCTCCGGACACAAAAGTGCCTATAGTAAAAAGCATTTTTTCAAGATACAAAGGGCTATAACTCCGTTATTAACAGATGTTGTACAATGCCATTTGGCGTGCATCATCGTCTTATCCATATATATACTCATACTAAGTTTCAATGAAATCCGCCGAAGCACTTCCAAGATATGGCTCCGGACACAAGTGTTCCGGACGGACGGACGGATGTACGGACGGACGGACGAACGGACAACGCCAAAACAATATCCCTCCGCCTCTGGCGGGGGATAATAAGTTCTACAGACTTTTACAAGCCCAATTGGAGCCTATAGAGATCAGCATTTGGTTAAGAAAACGAACTAATAAAAAACAACAAAACGACATGCACCGCAATGTTACCTAGGTTACTGACTTTGTAATAGCTACAATTTGTATAGTCATCTGGGATTGTAAGACTTCATTTTAAATATGATGCTGAATTATATGTGGCGTGTTCTGAGAAAACGGGGTAAAATGCTTGTGCGTAAATTGTCATCCCAGATTAGCCTGTGCAGTCCGCACAGGCTAATCAGGGACGACAATTTCCGCTTTTATGGAATTTTTCGTTTAAATGATGTCTCTTCTACGCGACAATCCAGTTTAGGCGGAAAGTGTCGTCCCTGATTAGCCTGTGCGGACTGTACAGGCTTATCTGAGATGACACTTTACGCACAAGCATGTTGCCCAGTTTTCTCAGAACACGCCACATATAAAGCAATATGCTTCAACTGCCCCATATTTACTCATTATAATTATTTGGTTTTAATCAATACATTTTTTTTTAATCTAGTTTCATGATTTATATGTTAAGAGAAAACACATAGTATTTGCATATTAAAGAACTAATACAACTCATTAACAGTGTGAGAGTTGATGGTCATATTAAGTTGAACATATTGTTATCAATGAATTCAATAAAATTTAGTATATATGTTAACTAAATAAGTATACAGAAAAGTAAAAAAATCAATAGTGAAAAATAAAAAAGAATAATAGTTACCATAACAAAGCATGTAGTTTATTAAACATCAATAAGTACGATTGACCATTAACGTTAATTGGTCACACAATAACTAGACTACAATATTTATTGCACAGTTTCATAGACTGTATTTGTCAATTGAAAAGAATAAGCATGGTCTCGGAGACCCTCACGACAATACAAGTCAATATATTTCACAAACATACACTTCAACACTCATGGTATTTATACTTTAATTAATATAAAACAGGTTTTTACTCTCACTTTACTTCGCACGAGATCTTCAATGTAAACAAAGAACAGATCCGCTCGATTTGAGGTTGAACGCCGTCGCAGTATACCAGTAAAGACTTGTTCTGGAAAAACTGGTTTTAATGCAAATGCGTAAAGTATCGTCCCAGACTAGCCTATACAGATCATGTGAGGTCCGTCAGTTGCCAGTGTGCACTAGGCTTCGTGTAGCGTGACGGATGTCTGTAGGTTAGCATTGGACGGCGGAACATGGATCATGACATCGAGGTCAGTGCGGCGGTAGCGTTCCGGAAACAGGAAGAGCAGCGGCAGAGCCACCAGTGTGGAACCAAGGAGGGTCCAGTTCATCCACGATATACCTAAACATGAAAAGGTTACAGATTAGAAGTTTATATGAATGGGTCACAGTTTTGAAAATCACATGAATAGATTATAGTTACGAAATTTACATGAATAGATGACAGTTTTAGGAGTTTACATGAATGGTTTACAGTTAAGAAGTTTATTTGAATAGTTTACGGTAACAGTTAAGAAGAGTACAGGAATAATTACAGTCTAGAAGTGTACATGAATAGGTTACAGTTTAGAAGTTACGTAAACGATTAGAAGTTCAAATGAATAGGCAACAGTTAAGAAGTTTACATCAATAGGTTACAGTTTAGAAGTTTACATGAATAGGTAACAGTTTAGAAGTTTACATGAATAGGTTACAGTTTAGAAGTTTACATGAATAGGTAACAGTTAAGAAGTTAACATGAATAGGTGACAGTTTAGAAGTTAACATTAATAGGTTACAGTTAAGAAGTGTACATGAATAGGTTACAGTTTAGAAGTTTACATGAATATGTAACAGTTAGAAGGTTACATTAATAGGTTAAAGTTAGGAAGTTTACATGAATAGGTAACAGGTTAGAAGTTTACATCAATAGGTTACAGTTTAGAAGTTTACATGAACAGGTTATAGTTTAGAAATTTACATGAATAGGTTACAGTTTAGAAGTTTACATAATTTTGTTACAGTTTAGAAGTTTACACGAATAGGTTACAGTTAAGAAGTTAACATGAATAGGTTACAATATAGAAGTTTACATGAATAGGTTACAGTTTTTAAGTTTGCATGAAAAGGTTACAGTTAAGAAGTTTACATGAACAGGTTACTGTTTAGAAGTTCCCATGAATAGGTAACAGTTTTGAAAGTAACATGAATAATTTATTGTTTAGAAGTTTACATGAATAGGTTACTGTTTAGAGGTTGTTCATGAATATGTTACAGTTTAGAAGTTTATATGAATAGGTTACAGTTAAGAAGTTTACATCAATAGGTTACAGTTAAGAAGTTTACATCAAAGGTGACAGTTTAAAAAATTACATGAATACGTTATAATTAAGAAGTTAACATGAATAGGTTACAGTTTAGAAGTTTACATGAATAGGTTACAGTTAAGAAGTTTACATGAACAGGTTACAGTTTAGAAGTTTACATGAACAGGTTACAGTTAAGAAGTTTACATAATTTTGTTACAGTTTAGAAGTTTACACGAATAGGTTACAGTTAAAAAGTTTACATGATTAGGTTACAGTTTAGAAGTTTACATCAATGGTTACAGTTAAGAAGTTTACATGAATAGGTTACAGTTTCGAAGTTTAAATGAATTGGTTACAGTTAAGAAGTTTACATGAATAGGTTACAGTTTAGAAGTGTACATACATAGGTTACAGTTTAGAAGTTTACATCAATAGGTCACAATTTAGAGGTTTACATCAATACGTTACAGTTAAGAAGTTTACATGAACAGGTTATAGTTTAGTAGTTTAAATGAATATAATCAAAGTTTAGAAGTTTACATGAATAGGTTACAGTAAAGAAGTTTACATGAACAGGTTACTTTGAGAACTTCCCATGAATAGGTTACTTTTAAGAAGTTACAGTTTAGAAGTTTACATGAGTATGTTGCAGTTAAGAAGTAAACATCAACAGGTTACTGTTTAGAAGTTCCCATGAATAGGTAACAGTTTAGAAATAAACATGAATACGTTATAGTTTAGAAGTTTACATGAATAGGTTACTGTTTAGAGGTTTACATGAATATGTAACAGTTTTGAAGTTTATATGAATAGGTTACAGTTACGAAGTTTACATCAATACGTTACAGTTAAGAAGTATACATTAAAAGGTGACAGTTTAGAAAAGTACCTGAATACGATATAGTTTAGAAGTTTACATCAATAGGTTACAGTTTAAATGTTTATATGAATAGGTTAAATTTTAGAAAATAACATGAATACGTTATAGTTTAGAAGATAACATGAATAAGTTACTGTTACGAAGTTTATATGAATAGATTTTAGATAAGAAGTTTATATGAATATGTTACAGTTTAGAAGTAAAAATGAATAGGATAGAGTTTAGAATTTTAAAAGAATCTGATACAGTTAAGAAGTTAACATGAATAGGTTTCAGTTAGGAAGTTTACATCAATAGGTTACAATTTAGAAGTTTACATCAATAGGTTACAGTTTAGAAGTTTACATCAATAAGTTACAGATTAGAAGTTTTACATCAATAGGTTACAGTTTAGAAGTTAACATGAATAGGTTACAGTTAAGAAGTTCACATCAATAGGTTACAGTTAAGAAGTTAACATCTATAGGTAACAGTTTAGAAGTTTACATCAATAGTTTACAATTAAAAATTTTACATCAATAGGTTACAATTGAGAAGTTTACATCAATATGTTACAGTTTAGAAGTTAACATCAATAGGTTACAGTTAAGAAGTTAATACTAATAGGTTACAGTTTAGAAGTTAACATTAATAGGTTACAGTTTAGAAGTTTACATCAATAGATAACAGTTTCGAAGTTTACATCAATAGGTAACAGTTTAGAAGTTTACATCAATAGGTTACAGTTTAGAAGTTTACATCAATAGGTTACAGTTTAGAGTTTACATCAATATGTTACAGTTTAGAAGTTAACATCAATAGGTTACAGTTAAGAAGTTAATATTAATAGGTAACAGTTTAGAAGTTAACATTAATAGATTACAGTTTAGAAGTTTACATTAATAGCTTACAGTTAAGAAGTTTACATGAATAGGTTACAGTTAAGAAGTTAACATTAATATGTTACAGTTAAGAAGTTTACATCAATAGGTTACAGTTTGTAAGTTTACATCAATAGGTAACAGTTTAGAGGTTTACATCAATAGCTTACAGTTTAGAAGTTTACATCAATAGGTTACAGTTTAGAGTTTACATCAATATGTTACAGTTTAGAAGTTTACATCAATAGGTTACAATTTAACAGTTTACATCAATAGGTTACAGTTTAGAAGTTTACATGAATAATTTACAGTTAAGAAGATTACATCAATAGGTTACAATTTAGAAGTTTACGTGAATATGTTACAGTTCAGAAGTTTACATCAATAGGTTATAGTTAAGAAGTTTATATTAATAGGTTACAGTTTAGAAGTTAACATTAATAGGTAACAGTTTATAAGTTTACATATATAGGTTACAGTTTAGAAGTTTACATTAATAGGTTACACTTTAAAAGTTCACATGAATAGGTTTCAGTTTAACAGTTTTTATGAATAGGTTACAGTTTAGAAGTTTACATCAATAGGGTACAGTTAAGAAGTTTACATCAATATGTTGCATTTATGAAGTTTAAATGAAAAAGATCCAGTTTAGAAATTTATATGAATACGTTATAGATTAGACGATCACATGAATAAGTTACAGTTTAGTTGTTTAAAGAAGGACAGGAATAACGGTATTCAGTTTTCAGAACACAGAAGATTCTAGAGTTAATTTTGTATAAAACTGTTGCCACTTTTGCTAAATTGTGGCACTTAGTTTTGGAGATAACGGTGAAAGTGAATGTTTGCTTAACTATTAGGTATTAGTTTATTTCAAACCGACAATATGTCATGAAAAGACGTAATCATTTGATCAAAACATTATTTTTACGGCTATTCGTTCTCTCGATATAACTCCGGTTAAAGCAGAAACGTTGTACTGGCATAAGTATGTGCTCTAAGTACTAGTAGAGCAACCTATCCAGAAAAAGTGTGAGAAGTTATTAAGAAATAATGAAAACAAATGAGCCTCGCTCCGGGAAAACGGGGTTAAACGCATGTGCGTAAAGTGTCATCCCAGATTAGACTGTGCAGCCAACGCATTCTTATCAGAAACGCGACTTTCCGCTTTTATGATATTTTTGTGTTAAGCAAGTATCTTATTAGCGAACATACAGTTTAGGCATAAAGTGGCGTAATCTGGGACGACACTTTACGCACAAGCATTAAACCATGTTTTCCCAGAGCGAGGCTCAAGTATAAAAAAAACTTCTTCCCACAATACCGCACCTATATTCTTGATGGGCATGATGAAGAGGAAGCCGATGCCGACCAGGTTGTACACAAAGGTCATGACCCCTCCAGTGACCCCCTCCGCAACCGGATAGCTGGCCTCGCACGTGAGTTCAAAGAAAAGGGCCGCCGAACCATTGATGAACATCCCGATCAGTACACACGATGCGTATACACAGACTGAAAGTGTGAGTCATGCATAGATTAATACACTAGATGTGTAGAGACAGACTGAAAGTGTAAGTCATATACAGATCAGTACACACGATGCGTACAGACATACTGAAAGTGTAAGTCATACATAGATCAATACAAACGATGCTTACACACAGACTGAAAAGGTAAGTCATACATAGATCAGTACACACGATGCTTACACACAGACTAAAAAGGTAAGTCATACATAGATCAGTACACACGATGCATTCACACGGACTGAAAGTGTAAGTGATACATAGATCAATACACACGATGCGTACACACAGACTGAAAGTGTAAGTCATATACACTACGGAACACACGATGCGTACACACAGACTGAAAGTGTAAGTCATATATAGATCACACACGATGCGTACAGACAGACTGAAAGTGTAAGCCATACACATATCACTGCACACGATGCGTACAGACAGACCGAAAGTATAAGTCATATACACTACGGAACACACGATGCGTACAGACAGACTGAAAGTATAAGTCATGCATAGATCAGTACACAGGCTGCGTACACGTACACACAGACTGAAAGTGTAAGCCATATACAGATCTGTACACACGATGCGTACACACAGACTGAAAGTGTAAGCCATATACAGATCAGTACACACGATGCGTACACACAGACTGAAAGTGTAAGCCATATACAGATCTGTACACACGATGCGTACAGACAGACTGAAAGTGTAAGTCATACACATATCACTACACACGATGCTTACCGACAGACTGAAAGTGTAAGTCATACACATATCACTACACACGATGCTTACCGACAGACTGAAAGTGTAAGCCATACACATATCACTACACACGATGCATACACACAGACTCAAAGTGTAAGCCATACACATATCACTACACACGATGCGTACAGACAGACTGAAAGTGTAAGTCATATCCAGTACACACAGACTGAAAGTGTAAGTCATATACAGTACACACAGACTGAAAGTGTAAGCCATATACAGTACACAGACTGAAAGTGTAAGTCATATACAGATCAGTACACACGAAGCGTACACACAGACTGAAAGTGTAAGTCATATACAGATCAGTACACACGATGCGTACAGACAGACTGAACGTGTAAGTCATACATAGATCAGTACACACGATGCGAACACACAGACTGAACGTGTAAGTCATATACAGATCAGTAGAAAGGCTACGTACAGACGGACATAATGTGTGAGTCATTCTCAGAAAGGTTCGGAATGAAGAACTTCAATGTTGTTCTGTTAATTAAGAAAGCAAACTAAGTACTTACGTATGTTGAAGGGGATGTACTGCTCGTACATAATGGTGAACCAGGTTACAGACAATATAGCACCAACAAACAGCAGCAACAAGAACATCTTCATGTGACGCATGAACAGGTCAGAAAATCTACAAAAGAGCCTCGTTCTTGTTCTCTAAAACTTGTTTTAATGCATGTGCGTAAAGTGTCGTTCCAAATAAACATGTGCTGTCCGCACAGGCTAATCTGGAACGTCACTTTCCGCTTAAAATAGATTTTCGCTAAGAAGAGACGTCCTTCGAAAAAAAAACAATAAAAGCGGAAACTGGTGAATCTGATTAGACTGTGCGGACTGCACAGGCTAATTTGAGACGATACTTTACGCACATACATTAAGCCCATTTTTCCCGGAATGAGGTTTAAATGTTTAATGACACACATTTTGTAAGTTGCTGTTAGCACACTGGGGATACGGGTATGGGAAATTTGATTTCTAAAACTTAACATAGCATCATTATTCTACTCTTTAATAGAAGTTCTTTGGAATGCTTAAGGCGTATTTTGGTGCCAAAGCCAGTTGAATTTTGGACAGCTCATCCTACATTTTCGTCTAAATAATAATATAGTATTGATTAAACAATATATTGATAGATGCATGGTACTTAAATAAGTCCCTTAAAGAAAATTATGATGCATTTTAAGAACATACTATAGGCAAGCATACACTACACATTTAAACGATCCTCGCTCTGGAAAAAACTGTTCTTACTGCAATTCTGTAAAGTGTAATCCCAGATGACCCGGTGAAGTCCGCACATGCTTATCAGGAATGACACTTACCGCTTGTAAGTTATTTTTTTCGTTTAAAGGAAGTATCTTCTTAGCGATTTTTTTTGAAGCAGGAAAGTGTCGTATCTGATTAGCCTGTGAGGACTGCACTTACTAATATGGGACGACACTAAACACACATGCATTAAGCCCATTTTTCTGGAACGAGGATCAAATGATTAAGAGTATAGATGGATAAACGACTTAGCCAAAACGATATTATGTACTGAATTCAAATGTGAAAATGTGGAAGTTACTTAGCGATTAGAAGACCGGCCGTACACCCCGCTATTGTCTGCCAGAAACCAATGTAGCCAGCAGTGTACTGAAAATATAACGCATACTAAAGGTTTCCAACAAACAAAGAAGGTTTACAACAAACAAAAGACTTTTAAATAAAACAAACGAGGTTTATAACGAAGGTTTACAACGACTAAAACACTATAAAACACACAAATGCGTGTGAAAGAACAAAGAAGTTTTACAACTCACAAAGGATGTTTACATAAATTTAAGGTTTATAACGAATGTTTACAAATAATAAATTGATTTAAAACAACAAACAAATGAGGTTCATGACAAAAAGGAGGTTTACAACAAACAAAGGAGGTAAACAACTAACAGAGGAGGTTTAAAACAAACAATAGAAGCTAACAACTAGCACAGGGGGTTTAAAGCTTACAAAGGAGGTTTATAATTAACAAAAGCGGTTTAAACTAGCCAAAGGATGTTTACTACAAACAAAATAGGTAAACAACAAACACAGCTCACAACGGAGGTTTATTTTTAACAAAAGCGGTTTAATTTAAACAAAGGATGTTTATTTCAAACAAAATAGGTAAACAAGAACACAGGAAGTGCACAACGAAGTACGGAGTTTTTCATAGGACAAACAAGGTTTAAAAGAAAGGCACAAACACAACGGATATACAATCAACAAATCAGGCTCAAAGTTAACACACACAAAAACAGCAAATCGAACATAAATAATGAATACAGCTTACACAGCAAAGTAATATCGCCCACAAAAAGTTGACATTAAGCAAGTGTACAATGTAAGCAAGGTAGCCCAGACGTACCTGTGAGATGCCGTGCGGTTTGAGATTGACGTCAAGCACAGTAACCCAGACGTACCTGTGAGATGACGTGCGGTTTGAGATTGACGTCAAGCATGGTAACCCAGGCGTTCCTGTGAGATGCAGTTCGGGTTAAGGTTGACGTCAAGCATGGTAACCCAGACGTACCTGTGAGATGCCGTTCGGGTAAAGGTTGACGTCAAGCACGGTAACACAGACGTACCTGTGAGATGCCGTGCGGTTTGAGGTTGACGTCAAGCACGGCGACCCAGACGCTCTGCACCCCCGTGGAGATCGCTCCTGCACTGACCACCAGCCACAACGCCTTGTTCCTGCAAACACTAAGGCCGCTACGAAAAACTTAATTTATGCTTATGATACATTTTAGATACGCTCTGTGTAAACAGGGCTTAATGTATCTTAGTGAAGGGTCGTCCTTATTAATGTGAGCAGTCCAAAATATGCTTTGTAGTCAAAGCAATATGTATGATTGTATCATATATGATGTTAAAAGAAGTCACACTTACGTAGCAAGGTGCCGCAGTCCCAAGAGCCACTCTGTGCGCTCAACAGCCGCTGTGGTACTTGGGGGCAGGGGAGGTCTGTCTGGGAAGTATACCAGTACCAACAGTAAGAACAGGCCGGCAAGGGCAGCGTCTGAGGAAAAATAGAGTCAATAGTATAGCGTTTCATAGCACAGGCAGTTTCACTCAACACATACATGTACATAATTTTCACTAATTTGAGTATCGCTCTGGGAAAAGTGGTTGTACTGCGTGAGCGTTAAGTGTCGCCCCAGATAAGCCTGTGCCGTCTATAGACTGCACAAATTAATCTGGAAGAACACTGTACGATAACGCATTATGCCCAGTTTTCCTAGAACGCGGCTAAATTTATGATTATGTGCTATACATTACCATAGGTTTCGTACATGCATAACTTATCGTATTATTCCCTCTAGCGCACATTCGGTTCGTTATTTGTATATATTAATGATATTTTAAATGTGATATGTTATACAACATAGCCCAATGTGGTTTGATGTTGATTGTTTTTTATACATGTATTAACCTGTTAGTTATTCCCGTGTGCGCAACAACCGTTTCGAACAGATTAAATTGTCATGTTATTTTAAAATCCCATAATATATGATTAAGTTATTGAGTAAACATGCTTTATTTCTAAAAGGCTGTACACCTTCTTTTATAGATAAGCATTAGCGCAAATGTATTTTTAGACCATCTTGTGCGCGGGTAATGTACAGTCAGGACAAGCCCTTTTTGACAATTCCTTAGCTTATGTTAACCCTTAACCTCGATGTTTTACTTTGACCTTAAAGCTAGCCATATGGTTGTTGCGGACTGCAGACCGACGTGTGTTGATGAACATGCGTGTCGTGTTATTTAATATGATGGGAAAGATGAAGTAAAGACCGAACACGGAAAAGATTGAAACCAATGTAGTTCCAGTAGTTGGTGTATAAAATTATAAACGTAAAGATACTTACGGAGATACATCAAATGACGAATATCAGCATTAACCTCATTCCCATTGACCACATCTAAAACAATAACATATTAAATCTTAACCCTTTGAGCGCTGTAACCGGATTTTGAAGGCCTTTGCAAACAGTTTGGATCCAGATGAAACGCCACAAAACGTGGCGTCTCATCAGGATCCAAACTGTTTGCTATTCTGATAGTATTCTTTGAAAAAAAAATGCTAATTTTAGAAATTCAGCAGACGACATTTTAGCAGACGACAAATTTCCCAGCATGCAAAGGGTTAAACATAATACGTGTATACTTACAGATCAAACTCAACTTCTATCCAATAAACAGATACCGATTATCAAAGCACTGCCTGCAAACTGGTGGGAATCTTGAGTTTTTTTCTTTACTTTCGAGAAGGATTTTGCACATTTTATCCCCAACATTATTACATTCATGTACTTGTCTAAAACCATCTACATTAAGTATGCACATAGCAAAGTCAGTGAAATATACTTGGTATGGACTATAAACAGAGGTAATGGACTGTGCACACAACATATATGACCCTCGCTCTTGGAAAACGTGGTTTAAAGCATGTGCACAAATTGTAGCCCCAGGTTAGCCTGTTCCGTCCGCTCGATGAGTCCTGTGCAGTCCACATGGACGCATCTGGAATGACAATTTGCGCGCTCCTGGAAACTGGTGTTTCTTTTAGAAGAGTGCTCCTTCAAACGAAACATACTATACAAGCGAAAAGTGTCGCCCCTGATTAGCCTATGCGGACTGCACAGGCTTATCTGGGACCACACTTTACGCACATGCATAAAGACCAGTTTTCCAAGAAGGGGTATCATATCTTACCTGTATTGGATGTATTCGAGGCAATCGTTCCGTGTAACATAACGCTGTAACTCGAGTGTAAGATGCTGAAAAACATAAATATCATTCCATAAATGACACTAAACATACATTTCATGATAGCATTACTAAGTTCAAATGGTTCAATGTCATTGCCTCCTTGTGAACACGAATGTGTTCGTGTGTTTTGAATTGTTTTGAACTCAATTTTATTAATGTTAACTGATTTATTGTACGTATTGTCCTGTATTTGATTGGCAAACGGTAAGTGGTCTTTAATACATGACAAACATTCGTTAAAACACTTTCCGTCAAAATAGATTTTCATTTAAAAGAGACCTCCTTTAAACGAACAATTCCATCTAAACAGAAAGTGTCTTCTCCGATTAGCCTATGTGGACTGCACATGCTTATCTTGAACTAAACTTTACACACATACGTGGCGTGTTCTGACAAAACTGGGCAAAATTCTTGTGCATACATTGTCATCCCAGATTAGCCTGTGCAGTGCGCACAGGCTAATCAGGGACGACAATTTCCGCTTTTATGGAATTTTTGGTTTAAATAATGTCTCTTCTTAACGAAAATCTAGTTTAGGCGGAAAGTGTCGTCCCGGATTAGCCTGTGCGGACTGCACAGGCTAATCTGGGATGACAATTTACGCACAAGCATTTTGCCCAGTTTTCTCAGAACTTTACACACATACATTAAGCCTCATTTTCCTAGAGTGATGATCACATATAGTTGGAAACTCGCCTACTTCAGATAAAGTTACAAACCTGTTGGTAACAGTACGATTGTTTTTGCCATATTGTGGACTCTGCACCATAACTGGACCTGTAAAGGTGTCGAAGTGGGAGCCATGAGGGTCACCAACAGCAATATACGTTTTATGACAATATAAGTCAGACAGAACAAAATGTTACTCGAGTAGACGCGAAATGTCAACATATTGTGTTGAAGGCCTAACACTGTCCTCTATATAGTTTATCTATGATGAAGGCTTAAAACTGTCACCTGTGAAGGCCATTTATAATGAAGGCCTAACACTTCCCCCTATGTAGGTCACCTTTAATGAAGCCTTACATTGCCCCTTATGTAGGTAACCTATGATTAAGGCCTAACTATGTTTTCTATGTAGGTCACCTTTAATGAAGGCCTTACACTGCCCTGTACGAAGGTCATCGATGAATAAGGCCTAACACTGCCCCCTATGTCTGTCACCTTTGATGAAGCCCTAATATTGTCACCTATGTAGGTCATGTATGATTAAGGCCTACCACTTCCCAATATGTGTGTCACCTATGATGAAGGCCATGGCGACGCCAAAGTCGTTGGAGAAAGACGCAATGGACGTCGCTGTCGTCCGTTGATTTGGCGGGAACCAGACTGCGGACAGCTTGGCGGGAGCGGCGTACGGAACTGACCCGCCGAACCCGATTAGGAGCGCGCCGCAATTCGACAACCTGTAATAAACCCACATACATTTTAACACACATTCAACAGATCTAGGGATGGTAACGAATACTGGAAATGATATTCGAATATCCGTTTGTCATTATTCGAATATATTCGAATATTCGATGTTTGAACCTTATATTAAAATGTCCGAACTTATGACCGTCCGGAGCAAATTACTATTCCTGATTGCCTCAAATGCAACTATAATCGTTTTTGGGGAAAAAATATCATTAATTATTTCATGTGTGCAACATGCTTTAAATATTGAATGCTTAAACCGTAATTTAGGTTATGTCATGGTTTGCAAAAATGTGAAAACTTAGTCTTTAAATTGTGTTCGAATGTATTTATCTTTACGCCATAAAAAGCTGTGCTAGATATTATACATACGTCGTATACAGCTATGTTAGGCGTAGACAGCATAATCTGTTAGACCGCTTTTAAGATTTAAGGTGAACCAATCGCGAGTAAAAATCAACAATTGCAAAGCGTAAACAATGTTCTGTTTTCTGCACTCTTCATTATATATAAGGTACAGTAAGTTTAATGAACAAAACAATAAGTAGACTTATCAACGATGCAAGAATTAAATTAAATTAAGCTCAATTGACACATAATTTGAGTGATGGTACGTATATTAATTCGGCAGTTTGAAACGAATGTAGTTATCATTTGAAGTCCCGAATATTTAATACTTAATGTTAATGGTATTAACATTAAATAACTTTTAGCTATTTAAATACAAACTGCAGTTAATTTGATACTCAATGCAAGTTCTTTCGTTCCAAAGAATTATTTTATGTGTATTTAACTTATTTCATATTTCAAATATAGAATCTATCTTACAAAATGCAGTGTTGCAAAACACACACTTTTATTGCTTAAAACGTTATACATCAGGGATTCGATAATATATTTCGTGAAATTATGTAAACAAGAAATGTGTCCACAGGACACGGATGCCACCAACTGTAACTCATGACCCATATTCGAACTTGACCTAGACACAACTTCTGACCAAATTTGGTGGAGACCGGATGAAAATTACTTCAATTAGAGAGCGGACACCATGCTAAATCCTTAAAATGCACTAAGTGACCCCATGACCTAGTTTTTGACCCGGCATGACCCATATTCGAACTTGACCTAGATATTGTCCTGATACAACTTCTGACCAAGTTTGAATTAGAGAGCGGACACGAAAAGTGTGACAGACCGACAGCCTGACGGCCTGACAGCCTGACCGCCTGACGGACAGTGCGAAAACTATATACCCCCTTTTCTTCGAAAGGGGGCATAACCAAAATAATGTTTTAGTTTCGTTTTATTGCTGCAAAACGTGCACTGTAATTGCACGAAACTGTATTTACCCGGGATTCGATAATACACGTGTGTCAACATATATTAACAACTGTGTGTTTATTGCTACGTTGTACAATACTTCGGTCCATGTGAATTATCGTGTCGCGAACGTAGACGATAGTAACTCACTGAATATGTTATATACTTATCGTAATAGAAACAAACGGAACTCACACCGCGTGAATGAACTTGTAGGCGGCTGGCTTACCATGTCATGGCGGAGGGCTCCATGGTGATACAGCGGATACCGCAGCCCAGCGCAAGCAGGAACCCGCAGATGATCAGGGAGATACGCAGGCCTGAATTCAAACAGTAATACGTGCGTATAAGCCGCGTCTAGGGAAACCCGGGCTTAGTGTATATGCATATGCATTAAGTGTCGTCCCAGATTAGCATGTGCAGTCCGCACAGGCTAATCAGGGACGACACTTTCCGCCTAGACTGGATTTTTGTTTAGAAGGTACCTCCTTTAAACTAGGGATGGGAACGAATACTTGAAATGATATTCGAATATTCGTTTGTCATTATTCGAATATATTCGAATATTCGATTTTTTAACCTTATATTAAAATATCCCAACTTATGAGATTCCGGAGCAAATTACTATTCCTGATGACCACAAATGCCAATTTAAATCGTATCTTATGTGCAGCTTTGAAAAACTGGATAGAGTAATAATTTATTTATTTTTTAAAGATCATTGATTATTATGCTCTTTTTTTAAAATAAATACTGTTTAGTTTCATAAGATGTAAGATATTTCAGGAAAACACATTACCGTAATTCTTATTTATTTCGATACTTATAGTTTATTTGGATTATTTTCCTTCGATAATATTTATGCTTTTGGTTTCGCTATTTTTTCTTGAATTAAGAACCACGACGATTTAATTGGTTTAGATTTGGGAAACTGAATTCTGATTAGATAATCATTGATTTGATATATGGATAACGGAGTTAAAACATACATGCCAGATCTCGACGGGACAGTCCCGCAATATGGGTGATTGTTCCGGCGTCCCGATATGAGACAATTTGTCCCGATATTCCGATATTCATAAAAAACTTTCTATAAGTTCACAATAAAATTTGCTATTAAAGCGTCTGGCTAAAAGTTACCATCGCTAATCCCTTTATTGCACCCTATTGACAACCCACTTATATGAAATTATTCACGTTTCTAAATTGGTTCTATTTATAGTTTTCGGTCTTGATCGTACTTCTTCGTTTTACGATTTGATATAGCGGGAAATTAGCTCGTGCCTTGCAAGGTTTCGTGGCGTTATAAAGCTGTAGAGGCATTCTTTGTCACTCGAGGTTTTATTGATAGCAAAGAAAGGTTGTTTGATTATTTCACTATGTCTTATTCAAAAATGAATTTAAAAATAAAGTTGTGAATGAATTAAAGGTCTATTTTGACGACAAATTTAAGGTTTTGAAGAGAAGCTTCCAGAAATAGTCGGACTGGACTGAGGAGAACTTGCGGAAAAAGGTCAGACTAGATTCTAACATTGTGTTTTAATCGGCTGCTAACAGAAAGAGATTACATTTCAACAAAGAATTTTCAGAATTAATTCAAAGCGCGTCCAAGGTAGTTTATTTATAACTATGAGTAAATGAAATTATTCTCGGTTTGATAAATACGATATAATATGGTTTTATACATTTTATGTAGAAGAGAGATAATGGTAATTGTTTAGCGATAAAAATGCACGGTTTTTGTGTTTTGTGAGATTTAGCGCGAAAGCGCATGAGTTTTCCGTTTTGGGTGATATATGATTTAAAAATCTATTGAGTCGCCATTATAGGTATTTGACTGGAACAAGTCATGGAATAGGAAAACGAAAGGGTGATAACCCCGCTCGCCCTTATTGATCATATGTACACTGTATGTCTAAATAATCGGTAACATTACTTTTACGTTTGTAATTCTGCAATTATAAAGTCGATATTAAGTTTATTTTCAGTTCGGTGTTTTAGTTTATGTGAGATGGGATCTAAACACGAAACGATTCCTTTACCCAGAAAGTCGACGGGTCTATTTTCATTTAAGTCTGAAGCAGCTAAGTTTTCTTTATTATTGTTTATTATTGTGTTCCATCTGTTACTCTATATTGTGTTTTTAATGTGAATTTTAAGTTATGTGTATTAAATTTGAGACTCACTTTCTGGAGATATTACTTCCTGCATAATAATTGAATTCTTTTTAGGTTTATAAATGTCATTGCTATCATTTGTTGTTTTCTTACGTAACGAACGTTTAATTTTGAAAGGTATTATTATTTTTACGATTACTTATTTTTTTTTTCGTTTTGGTGTGACTGGTTAGATGTTGACGTCGGTTTAGTACAGCTGTTGCAAAATTTCTTCACATGCACATATATATTACTCGGAATACTTATGATTTATCCAGTACACTCTTTTTAAGTATTATTTTATGGATTTTATGGTTTGAGTGGTTTGTTTCTTGTTGATTTCCGGGGTGCGTACGGGATGCTTTTGATGTCTGTTTGTTATGTTAATTGGCGCAATGAGATTGATAATGTGTTATTTACATGTTATGCTAAAGAATACTTAATTTTTACAATATGATAATAGCTGCTTATTTGTAGATTTCTCTAAAATTAGAGGTTTCGGGAGGTGATAAAGGCACCAAGACAACGGTCTTGAGCAATGGGTCCTCGCACGTCCCCCTGCCATTAAAAGAAAAAATAAGGAAAAGAAAAATGAGCAGTTAAGGTTGCGTATCCCGCTCGCGGTTTTACCTGAATCGTTCAATACTTCCAATTAGTGTATGGGGTGTACGTGAAATCATGTACATTTCTCTTGATTGGTGGTGGTGGATGAATCTTGCAAATAATAGCAGCTTCTTTAAGCAAATTAATGTTTCACATTTGTAAATTTATACTATTGTAATCAACTTAACGTGACTGATGGGCGTTGGGGGCGTCCTGTGTGCGCTTTGGGCATCGGCAGGGAACAGTTTATTCAAACCTAAACTCTTGATTGTAGGTTTAGACTTACCGTCTGATTTGTATGAATAATGTTGCACTATTCACATGCCTCACATGTGCATGTTAAGTATACATAATGACATGCCCTACATCATTTAATTAGTATCGTTTCAGTTCTTTATACATCTGAACAAGGATGTTACACCATGTACAGTCTTCTCGAGACTCATCAACTGAGCGGTGCCATTGAGGTCGATCTCAGTTGCACATGGAACACAAACGGGCGTCATAAGTATTGTTTTTTGCATTTATACGTCGAAAGTCCTGTCAAATTCAAACACCCACTATTGGCCGTCTAGTCCTTTTGTCCCTATGCTGTTTGGTAGAGATTCTGTGTTTAACCAATATATTGTAGAAATTTTTGTTTTTAATGACGCTAGAGGAATTTTTTTTCAAGGTAAATTATTCCTTTGTTATTTGATATTTCATCGTAATTTACTATGTTTAATATAAATAATCCATGCAATTGTATTAAATTGTTTACCTTCTTGAAAATATGCATTAATATTAAGATTTATCACTAAGTATGTATACATTTATGGATTGTTCCAGGCGTTATTTTCTGTTCTATATTTACAGATATTTTTATCTCTAAGACCTGGCATGATGTTTCAAGATCATCTACGTTGGCCCCAGAACTGTTTTCAGCTGTCAGAGAAGCTTGTTTAAACGGACGTGAGGTTTCCACGATTAGGACGTACACATTAGCTTTTGAAAAATTTAGTAAGTGGTGTGTTGAATGCAAGTTGGATTTTTTGCCTGCAAACATTTCTTCGGTTGCTTTATACATTGCACATATTTCGAAGAATGATAAGAAATGCAGTAAATATAAGTTGAATAACATATTTTATGCTATTAAGTGGGCCCATACGATGGCTAATGTAAACAATCCATGTGAGAATGATTGGTTAAAGTTATGTTTAAGTGGGAGTATTTGGTCCGTTTCCAAACCTGTAAATAAAAAGATACCGATTTCTTCTGATATAATTATTTTTTTGTAGAGCGTTATGCTTCTAAAAACAGTTCTTTGGCTGACTTAAGAAAAAGTTGTTTGTTTGTTTTATCGTTTGCTGGTTTTTTTTCTGTATTTTTGAAGCGCTTGCTCTAAAGAGATGCCATATTGCTATTCTAGACACGCATTGTAATATATTTGTTGAAAAATCGAAAACAGACGTTTTCAGGGAAGGAAATAATGTTATTATTGCCAGGACAGGTATTGCTAGATGTCATGCAAACTACTTTAGTGCAATATTATGAAAGGCGTATACAGCTCTGTTAGACTGCATTTAAGATTAACGGTAAATTAATCGCGAGAAAAAATCAGCATTTGCAAAGCTGAAACAAGTTTTCTGTACTCTTCATAATACATAAGGTACAGTAAGCTTAATGAAGAAAACAATAAGTAGGACTTATCAACGATGCAAGAATTAAAGTAAATAAAGCTTAATTGAAACACAATTTTAGTGATGGTACGTATATTAATTCGGAAAGTTGAAACGAATGAAGTTATCATTTTTAGTCCCCAATGTTTAATGCTTAATGGCATGAACATAAAATACATATTAGCTACTAAAATACAAACTGCAGTTAATTTGATGTTCAATATAAGTGCTTTCGTTCCAAAGAATTATGTTATGTGTATTTTACTCATTTCATATTTCAAATATATAATCTATCTTGCAAAATGCAGTGTTGCAAAACGCACACTTTTATTGCTTAAAACTTTATACAGCCGGAATTACCATATATATCATCACGATAAATTAATGAGTTTTGCGTTTTAATGCGTAAACATCATAATGAAGTTAACCCATAAAATTCAGTGTTCCTTATATAATAGCCAAAATTTCAACGCTAGATGTGGTCTGGTAATAGTGTATCTTGTCAAACTTATGTTACCAGACCACATCTAGCGTTCAAATTTTGGCTATTGCTTTAAGGAACATTGATTGTTCATTGGTTAACCTTATGTTACGAAATATTTTACGAAATATTCGTTGATTGTGAGTGTTAATGGGGCTTTAAATAATGTATTGTAATAAGTTTCTGACTACAACGAGCATGGTGTCCATTACAGTTAAAAGTTTAAACGAAACATGAATCATTTAGATAGATATTTTGACCTGAAAACACGTGACATTCGTAACACGTGACATTCGTTGAAATCACAACGTGTCCGTAAACACGTGACATTCGTTGAAATCACAACGTGTCCGTAAACACGTGACATTCGTTGAAATCACAACGTGTCCGTGCAATTGTGGTGCAGTGAATACATGACACAAAAGCACGTGGCACCCTCATGGAGCACACGTTCTACAAGAGAAATGCGTTCACTGAGTCGCATCGACTAATATAGGAGGGCGTACACACAAACATGGTTGAAATGGTTCCCATAAAAGTTGATAAAACCGGAACAAAAAACTCAATCATAATAGCAAATAGAATTAATCAAATCCAAACTTTGACGAAACCACACACCCTCCCCCGACACTGCATGTTGTTAAAAGTATCAATGTAAAAAAGTGTTCATTGATTAAAAAGTGAAGCAAAACAGCGCTTTACGACAATTTATGTCTACGGAAAGAGAAACAGACGGACAAACGTCCATGGTTATTTTAATATGTGCCCTCCTCGTCGCAGCATGAAATATCACAGCGCAGGATTTCTTCTCAAGAACAATGCAATACACGTCTGCAATGACTCTCAATGAGGTTGCCTGCGCCGTACCTTTAGTTTTAACTTATTTATTTTAGATCAATTGCATTTAAAGTTCTTACTACTTATTTGAAACGCTCTCGAGACCGTTTCCTGGGACTAGAACCAGTACTTAGTGTCTATGGGGGATCTAAAGAACGCTCCCACAGGGGGGATCGAACCCGTGACCTCCCGGTCGCTAGGCGGATAACATATCCACTACGCCAAGGCGTACCTTTCACATCCATGAAGTAGCACATTGGTATCACGGTGACCGTGGAGGCGATGTTTCCGTAATTGGCCAGCATGCCGATGTTGCTGTCCTCCCAGTTGAACGTCACTTCCGCCGACTCCGTAATGGGACCCCACGTGTTCCAGGCCAACGCCTGTGGAAAGGCAAGGCCGGGATATGTTTTTGCTATGTATTTGAGTCTCGCTCTGGCTTATTGCATGTGTGTAAAGCAAGATAATTAGGGAACACTTTCCGCATTAACTTGATTTTTGCTAAGAACAGATTTCCTTTAAACGAAAACATACAATAAAAGCGGAAAGTGTCGTCCCGGATTAGTCTCTGCGACTGCACATGCTAATCTGGAACGACATTTTACGCAAATGAATTAAGTTCCGTTTCCTCAGAGCGAGGCTCATTTGGAGGTTTGCCGTATTCAACAGTATTTATTATTTCAGTCATATAACGTGTTTCCGTCAGTTACTAGTAACATGGGATTGTAGCTGCAATCAACATTAAAAATGTTTAGAATCGCGTCGAAAACAATACATTGTACAAATATTGTTTGAAATGTTGATGTTTTGGCATGTAAAAAACACAAGTCTAAGATTCGGCACGAATATTTTAACAAGAAATGTATCGACTGTTTGTTTCCTTTCGCGTAACTGCTTATGCTTGAAATACAATTATAGATACAAATATATATATTCGGTAAAATGACGAGCTAAAACGAAACGAATATTCGATGAATATTTATTTTCAATTCGTTATAGACACAATTTCTTTATATTCTCCAACTGCCAATTCGGTGAGCAAATGATTCATATCATTTTGTAGGAAGTCAATAATAAGAGCCGCGTTCTTGGAAAACTGAGCATAATTCATTTGCGTAAAGTGTCCCCCAGATAAGCCAGTGCAATCCGCACATGCTTATCAGAAACGGCGTTCCATAAAGCGGAAAGTGTCATCCCTGGTTAGCCTTTACGGACTGAACATGCATTACGCCCAGTTTTCCCAGAATGGGAATCATATGAAATGTTTATGGAATAGTTTTCAAGAAAAATAATAAACGCAAGTGTTTACCTGTATGAAGCTTCCTAGACTGAAAACAAATATGATGTACCAGCGCCGCTTGAACACCGCTGTTGTCGGCGTCGGGTCCTGGACACTTCCGGTCGCCGGGGAGCTTCCGGCGGAGACATAATCGCTGTTTCCGAAAACGACCGCACCACGATTGGGGACGGCGAGTCCATAGCCGGCCAACACGGAGCTTCGGCCGCCTGCCTTGTCCGCCTTCAGCAAGGGTTGCCGCTCGCCGCTTGTGGTGTTCGGCGTGACAGCCCACATACCCGAGAGGGACTGATACTATTCAGCACTGCACCAAAAAGCAACTGAACTCAGAAACTGTTAGAAGAACATTATACAGTCGAAACCACTTGGCTCGCACTCGCGGGGACCGACAACAAAAGTTCGAGCCTTCCGAAATTCGAGCCAAACGGGATCTTATATTATGTGTTAACTTAAATTAGAATGCAACGTGATATCGCGTTTTCTTATAATGATTTCGATCCTTCGTGTCTTTGTCTCTCGTTTTTGCCCGTGTTACAACTACAACTTACAAACGGTCCTAACGGAACACCATAGGTTTCCGCCAAAATCAATTATGCCAGCCTGCGTTTATCTGTCTTATAGATTCATGATTACATCACATTGATTCTGAACTAACCTAATGTGCAGTTTTCATTAATGTCCTTAAGGGTTTCTGACCTTGTTAAACAAGATATTTTACAACAAAAACCTGCGCATAATCATCATATTGTATAAGGGTACCTATGTCCATACATGATTATGTCCGAACGAAACTTAATGCATGGTAACATCAAATCTAGGTAAGGTGGTGTTCAACCCGAAGAACTTTGACAATAATAATAATATTTTACAAAAGAACCCGAAAAAGCAGACGAACACAAAATATAAAAAAAAGTCCAGAAGTTGAATGGAAAATATCATTTCATGATGGATTTTAAGATTGTATATGTGGGCATCAAATTAAGTTTTCCATACTTTTTTGACATTTAAATACCAAGATTCAATGATACTGACAGCGAGATAGTGGATTTTAGATTTAACAACTGGGTCACGCAGGTTTGTTTGTAAACAAAAGCCAAGGGACATTGATGAAATTACGGAAAACCGTAAGGGTCATTGTGGTTACATATTAAAATCCAGAAAGCGAGAATGCGAGAACGCGACAGTACGATGACGAGAATGCGACAAAACGATGACGACAGTGCGACAATACGATGGCGAGAATGCGAGAACGCGATGGCGAGAATCCGAGAACGCGATGGTACGATGACGACAATGCGACAATACGATGGCGACAGTGCGATAGTACGATGGCGACAATGCGATAGTCATATCGTACTGTCGCAATCGTATCATCGCATTCTCGCCATCGCGTTTTCGCATTGTCGCCATCGTACTATCGCACTGTCGCCATCGTACTGTCGCATTGTCGTCATCGCACTGTCGCCATCGTACTATCGCGTTCTCGCATTCTCGCCATCGCGTTCTCGCATTCTCGCCATCGTATCGTCGCACTGTCGTCATCGTATTGTCGCATTCTCGTCATCGTACTCTCGCGTTCTCGCATTCTCGCCCTCTGGATTTTAATGTGTAACCACGATGGCCCCAACGGTATTCCGTATGAAATACCGCTGGATAAGCCGAACTACACGAATACAGTATCGTTCTTGATTTTGACCTTTGAAGTAGGATAACAAAGAGCAATATTTAGAGCTATAAGCTGTTATAACATTACTCACGTATAGTTTATGTCCCATAGATATCACTTAACGCCGATAAACAGATATAGTATCACTTTAAACGAGGCGGATATAAAATATACACGTGCGAATAAATAGTGTTTGTCTCATACATGTAGATATGTATATATAGACTGTTAACCAATCAATAACTTGAAAACAAGACTTCACATCAATGACATCAATAAAATACATGTTACCTCAGGTGTGTCATCCTAAATACGATGGTCGCATGTTTGCGGTGATGCTGATGAGTGAAGCAACTCGATAAAATACTCGTATGCAGTAGTTACGTTTCAAAACGTTAACATAGTGTTCACTTCACGAGAAATTATACTTAATCACCACATAAGGTTTGAATGAACCGGTTTTGATAAAAGTGCGTATGCACGTTCAAGGTCGATATGATCGGTGAACGGGGTATTGACTTTAGAGTGTTTGAGCAGCAGGCTGCCCGGTTAACACAATGTGTTTTGCACACGCGCTTCTCACTGAGGCGATTCGGGTTCAATCCTCGTTACCGAACGCATGTGAGTTTGGATGGTGGTCAGCATACCGGACAGGTGGAGTTTCTCCGTGTACTCCGGCTTTTTTCCCATAACACAAGACAACACCAAAATTGAAAAATATTCAGTAACACCGAAATGGCTTTACATCGCAGCTATAATAAAACATGCGTCCCAGCTTTCGTGAGTCTAGTAAGTTTATTATGTAGAAGTGCTGGACACTCCGGGTCCATACGTAATGCAGCCTCAGGCGCGGAAGGACCTCATAAACATCGAAGTACACACACACGTTTTAACAACAAGCGATGTACGGCTCATCAGCGAAATGTTTAGAAGATTTATTTCCATTAGAGTGCTTTTTTAAGTCAAAACAACCGTACGCAGTGTCTTGAGATGACGTGGCGAGGATTGCCTCGAATGTGATGAGAAGGTTGGAGATGTGGCAACGTTCTTAGCACGCTTATAACTTACGTGGTCAGGACTTTGAATGAACGTGGAAGTAGTGCGCACCTTATAGAGACCGCATGCACATAGTAAAAGACGGGGTAGAAAAACATAGAAACTAATTCCTGGGCGTGGCGCTGATATTTGCTGACCTGTCGCTGCGTTCTCACAACGCTTGCACTGCGTCCGTATCTCGTTCGTTCCGTCAACGTCGCGTCCCCGAAAAGACCTTACAAAGACTGATCCTTCCTAGTTCATGCATATCCTTGCCGCGCTCTGAAGTTCTTACTGCGAAACTGTTAAGTATGCTCCGGTGACTTCGTGCGCTTCGTCCATACAATGTGGTTAAACAAATTACAAATCGATGTACATAAATATATGAGCCTCGCTCATGCAAAACGGGGCTTAATGCATGTGCATAAAAAGTCATTCAACATTAGCTAGTGCGGTCTGCACATGCTTATCAGGGACGGCACATTCCGCTTTTAAGGAATTTCTCGTTTAAAGAAACACTCTTCTTAACGATACCCCAGTCTAGAATTAAAGTGTCATCCCTGATTAGCCTGTGCGGACTGAACTTTACGCTAAAGCATTAAACGAAGTTTTACCAGAACACGACTCATATGATCATTATTTGAGGAGTTTTACTTCAGAGAGTCCGTCATGGACGGCGAATGGACAAAGTGGCCAAAATATGCGCTCCCGAAAATTTAGTGGCGATCATAAAAAAGTGTATGTGTAAAACTGATGTATGGTCCCCAATTCACTTTTTCAGGCAATAACAGCGCAACGAGAAGGGCATTCGTGTAAATAATATCATGATTAAAACTGTATATACAATGCATATATAAAAAAGGCACCATGTATTCAAGTAAGCCACAAAATATCGTTTAACATAATCATGAAGCCAAACATACAACCATACTGGCCAAGTTTATTCTGGGTCGCACCCGTGAGTTTAAGGCGCCATAATTTTCTCACCCAGAACACTAAAATTATCTTTAAGTTTAGCGAGTGGTTTTGGACAGGCAGCTTGTTTAAGTGTTTAATGTAATAGCCAATTTTATATTGAAAAGTTGCACTCCATTGCGAAGAAATGTTTTATAGACGAATAAAATGTTTGACGAATTTCGGTAGATGGTCTCCCACTGACCATATGTGTGACTTTTGTTTTGAATCCAGGATGTGGTTTCGGATAAGATGAACCTTTTTTTTTTTTCGTTGACATATCCATCGTATTGCCATTGCCATTCACCTGTGAAATTGTTTGCAAGATCCACCCAGTAATTAAAATTCAAAAACACGTTCTTCAGGCGACTAAGTATTCAATATTAGTCAAAAAGACGAACGACCATAATTCCTCCTAAATATCGGCGATGCGCATATTTCCTTCTTGACAATGATCTACGCATTAATATCATTTAATTGTGAAAGTTTGAGCGAGATCCATCCAGTTGTTAAAGAGGAGTTCAAAACACAAGCTTCATGACGTGCGGACGGACTGTCAAATGCAAGACTTAATGCCTACTTGAACTAACTGTCACAATACTCGAATATTGATTCGTATTGTTGGTGTCAGGACGATGTGTTTACAAAACAACACACAGGCACATCAGGGACAACACTTTACACTTTTTGAAATTTTCGTTGAAAGGTGGTCACGTGCACAAGAAAATCCAGTGTATGCGAAAACAATCGTCCCTGATTAGCCGGTGAGGACTGCACAGTCTTATCTGGGACGATGTTTTACGCACCAGTATAGTTTTCCTAGAACGACACTGAATAAGTTAAACGGAAAAGATGGCGCCGCTGAAGAGCAGGGTGAGGAACGTCCTTATGCCGGGAAATCATCAATACAACATAAATATCGACTTGAATTGAGCCTTGCTCTGGGAAAACGGGGTTAAATGCATTCCATAATTGCCTGTGTAGTTCTCACGGGCTAATCAGGTACGACACTTTCCGCGAAAGTGTCGTCCCTAATAAGCATGTATGGACTGCACAGATTACTCTGGGGTGATGATTTAAACACATGCATTAAGTCCACTTTTTCCAGAAGACGGAAAGAATGGCGCCGCTGAAGAGCAGTATGAGGAACGTCTTCAAGCGCCGCATGAAAATGTCGGAAAATAGGCAGTGAAACACAACCACGGAGTTGAATTAATAAAGAGGAAACCATTTTAAATGTCTTGGGTTACCAAATTCTTTGGCCTATCAATGTCTTATTGCTGTTGTAATTGCAGACAACGATTTCATGTTAAAACACGGTTGCGAGACACAACTAATTGTTTCAAAACCAGGAAGAGCAGATACTGGTAGCTAAGATAAGGCCTACACACATGAGCCGTAGAGATGGATTTCGGTAAGGTCACAATCAACTCGTATAAGTCTGCAGTATAACATTGCTACAATAAACCTGGTGATGTTTCTGAAATGTCAATGTTCCTTTGTTTTAATAAATTGTGAAACTCATCTTCTGTGTCTGGTGTTCAATTAATTGTATTATACTTAAATCAGCTTTGACAGAAATAGGTTGAAGTCTGAGTACCTTTGTACAGTTTACCCCTCTCAACAAATAGGCGCCCGCACAAAATCTTCTTATTTTAAGAAGGAGAGCTGTTTCTGAAGAAGATGAAGAAGTTCAAATTGTTGTAATGTAGCCGATTCAATATTTTGATTGTTGTCTAACCTACAACAGCATGGATGTTTATGTGGAAGCAAGTCGTATTTTACAGACTGTTTTAAGTAAAAAGGCGTCCGTTAAGACTCAAGTTTACTCGTCTTCGATACAGGTATGTTGCTTGGAAAGCTCTTCATACGACATATTGCACAACGTGTCAATAATTAATATAATTATATTGGTGTATATTTCGGATCATCATGTTCGGACAAGATGTCTTTTGTCACTACCCCGGTTGTTTCTGTTCATAAAAAAATGCAATTTTGTCAATTATTATTCCCTTTAGTAATACTAAATGGGTGGAAATATTAAGAATATTTTTTATGAAAAGCAGGGAACAAAACTATTTTTAAAGACTGCACTAGTCCTGCTGGACGATAGTCTTATTTATAAGACGTTGCCAAGAATTTAGAGATACTTTTTATACGGGCTAAATTCTTTGGAACGTTTATCGCCAAACGATCGATTACGTGGTGGACAGCAGAAAGTTTAAATTTTCATCAATATGCTTAAAATTGCAAAATAACATTACCAACTCATAAAGTTTTAGTTTAGAAGTCCATTTTACCTCAAATATCGTGGAATTGAAGTTAAAAGGCATAATTTGTTTCAGTTAAACTTCTGCTTAAATCGCAATACAATCACTGACCTCTCGCCATGTTATGAAATATTTAAATATCAACCAATCAGAAGAAGGCATTGCGGTTTACAACGGGCACAGCGAGAAAAATGGAAAATGTGAATAGTGTGTTGATTTAAATTGCCTAGGCGTGCAAAATTGAAAGTGTCATTACATAATTCTTACGGAACATTATCGAGAAATGAATTATCTACAAAGGTATGTAAATATTATTGCAATCCGTTGATATTAACTGTCTGATATCGGGGCTTGAATGTTGCGCACCAAATTCCTTGCGCAACAATATAGACAAAGAAGGAAAACTTTCCACCACATTTTGAGTCCTTCGCCCGTTGTACGCTCCAAATATTACCCATATAAAAAGTAGCTTAATATTTGAGAGCGTCAACAAGTTGGACTACCNATCAAATTAACGAATTTACTTATTGATTCAGAGTATAGGTTAAATCCAAAGGCAGTGTGTCAATCAATCACTTAATGCCCCATTAACACTCAAAATCAACGAATATTTTGTAAAAGAAAGTTAACCTTAAACAAATCAGTGTTATAGCAAAAGCCAAAATTTCAACGCTAGATGTGGTCTGGTAACATAGATTTAATAAGATACAAAATGCTCTTTTTTTTGTAGGACACTGATATTTTACGGGTTTATTTTATTAAACGAAATATTTTACAAAATATTGGTTGATTTTGAGTGTTAATGGGGCTTTAAATACAAGTGGACACACTAAACATGCTTTTTTTTTTCTGATTCTGTATTACGTCACTAGCCATAATAATTTAATGGCATCATAAATATTGATTATAAGAGCTCCAATATTAAAAGATTCAATTAAAATCCAAACACAAAGATTAAATCAATATGAGTAAAAAAATGTGTAAACTAACCTTAGAGGCTCAGCCACTTGTGTGATACAGAATAACACAAGCCACTCAACTCTTAGAACAATTGACAAGCCTAATATACTGTTTATATGAAGTGGAATAACGTCTATATATGTCACTTTATTGAAGTGATTTTGTTTTTTTTAAGTAACTTGTTAAGAAATTTTCATTCAAAAGAACAATTCAATTTCTGTTCAATACAAATCCTCAAGCCTTTATATTCTTTTTATTCTGTTTATTGAGCATATCATATCAATTGTAATGTGATTCACATGATAGGGCTATTTAATGTATACAACTAAACTTGATTTATTTATAGAACAAGAAAGCGCTGTATGCAGTTGTCTGTGAAGTGTTGAAAAATGCCGCCATACTGAAGCAGATTGCTGGCAAATGTGAAGATTTTCTGCGAGACAAGCAGCTTAAACATGACGAACACTTGGCCCTGGTGCTGCTGTATGAACACCTGTTTGGGAGGGGAGTCCGGGGCAGATTTAAGGTATATATACCTATGGAACTAGAGACTGTTTCAATAAACGTGGGTAAGCAAGTTATGGGTCATAAGCCAGTTGCGATTTAAGATATGTAACAATTTGCATCATCATCTTTGGAAAAATAGCCAGAATCACGCAATCGCGCGGTCTAGAAGTGGTTGCATGTCACAAATATGTACTATGCAACCTTATTAAGCGTTAGTAACTTTATTATGGTTTATTGAAAAATATTCCAGGTTTCTATGACAGACTTTTTTATTGTTCAGAATATTTTCATGTAATTAAACATGGCGGCAATAATTGTTACCACATATAGACCTATCAAAGAAGTTTCAATTAGTATAGGGAGTATGTTGGTTTCTTTATATTATATTTTTGATTTAAATATGATAGAGAAGTAAAATGTTGACAATTAACACAGCCACAAGTGCCAATATTTATTTCCTATGATCCTGAGTGGATATTCATTTGTCATTGTTCACTGTTTGAAACAGTGAATAAACATTACATAATGATAACATAATGATATCTCTGTAAAACAAAGGGTAGCTTGACATATAGTTCTCCTTTTTAATTTGATTTAGATAACCTATTGAAGATCTGCAAATTATAAATAAATAATATAATAATATTATAAATTAAATCTGTTTGGGATCTTGTTGTCTGAGTGAAAGCATATATTGCTAATGTTTATTCTCAATTTGATTATTTAATCATTGGTCCAGCAAGAAGGTTGAATGACTCAGCATGAAAACATTGATGTTGAAATGTAGGTGATCATGGCGAGACATAAGACTGGCCTTCATGCAGCCTGTGAGAGACTGAAGATAGACGCAGGGATCAGTGACCTCAAACAGCTCTTACTGAAGACACAAACTGAAGGTAATGCACGTGTATATGAGCTTCCCTCAGTGAAAAGGGGGTTTAATGCATATGCCTTAAGTGTCCTCCCAGTTAAGCATTTGCAGTACGCACAGGCTAATCAGGGACGACACTTTCTGCCTTAACTAGATTTTTGCTAGGAAGAGACTTTCTTTAAATAAAAAATATCATTAAAGTATAAAGTGTTGTCCCTGAGAAGCATGTGGGGACTGCACAAGCTAACCTGGGACGACACTTGACGCACATGCATTAAACCCCCTTTTCTCAGAGCGAGGCTCATATATTATTTATTATAGAGAGATGTCACCCTGCGCTTTTAAGGTGGTCAAGAAAGTGATAAGTTTTGTGAGTCAAACACAAATAAAGTTATATTTCGCAATAAAGAGGATTAATACTTCTGGACCTTTCTTTGTTATTCCTTTTTTCCCCCATCCTCTGAAGATTTCTGTTTTTAATGTCCTCCAGAGCCTGCCTAAAATAGTTAAGCGCTATACTTTGATATTGAAGTCTGATTACTTTGTAATATTGCTTACGATTTAAATATTTTTGACATTGGTGGAAGTTTTTTATATGTCAAGTTGCAGACAATTAAAATGAGATTTTTTCATGATATGAGTGTTGGAATGGAGCTCAGTTAGTTTCAGTAACTGTTTATATTTCAGACATATTACCCAAGTATGTCCGTGTAAATACACTGAAAAGCGATCTAACAACTGTAAAGAAAGCCTTTGATGCCAAGTTTAAGTTCCAGTCAATTGATCTTCAAGATTTCAGGTAATGGCAGTTAGTTATTAAATCTTTTTTATGTACACAGGCATTTTTTAATAGGACATATAACTTGAATTCAATCCTCGGCCAACATTGCTGACTTAAATCTTTGCCAGTATTTCAAGTATGGTAGGGCTTATAGCATAATGTTTCATAATCTTCTAAATGTGTAACAAAAAAACAGATGTGTAGAATAAGAGAGTATTGTAGAGCATGTTATATTATTACATCTTCAAAAGTGTTTTACGGATTCAAACAAATCCATTTATGTTGTTTTGATTTTATGTTTTAGCAAGTTATTATGGAGAGGAATTAATAGTAGTTCTGTTATTGACTTTGGCTCTTAGCACAATTCTTGGGAACATGCTTTAGTTGAGAATAATAAACATCCAGCTGTCCCCAGACAAATTTGTTCAGAGAAGTTCATTGACACTTGCCTCTTGTTTGGAAAAAATGTCATATAGCTTGAAATAAAGAAAAAACTTACAACAAATAGTAACTATGTGATTCATAATTATTCATGAAATCACATTTGTTTCAGCCCACAGTGTCTCCGTGAGCTTCTAAACACCACCACTGTGCTAGAAGACCCCCACATCCCCAGTGTTCTGGTATTCCCTCCTGGCACAGACCTACACACACACCCCCTCTACCTGAACGGCTCCATCATCCTCCAGGATAAGGTAACAACAGCTGCTTGAAAAGGAATTATAACTCTTGTCCAAGCGTGAGGTTTGGAACTTCTTAAAACTGGTTTAAACCCCAAATGGTTTGCTGAAACTCATTCAAGGCGATGACCACAGTTTTATTCATTTTGGTTGTGTTTGTTATTTATTTGTGTGAAGTTTATTATATGTGTTGTGTGTCATATTGTTTGGCAATTGGTTCCTTTCCAAACATAAATTGCTACATGATATTTTAAGATTTCTCTCCTTGTGATGCACTGAAGTCTCACATTATGCATTAAATTGTCTTATACTGCACAAACACGGTAACATGTTTTTTTTTATCTAACTGAGGTATATTGTTCAATAACTATGGAGATATTTTGAAGGAAACTCATTATTTAGCAACCTTACTTCAAGATCTAACTAAGATTCCATATGTGAGGTGTATGTTGCCTTACTCAAAAAGTTAAATTGTTTCAGCTGAATAACCCAAGAATGAGTTAAGCAATCATAAAACAACTATGCTTAAAAACAAACAAGTCTTTGCTTGGACAAAGGATTGGAACTTAAAGTAGAAATACGGTCTCTGTTCAAGACCTAAAAAAAGTATGCATTAGAAAAATCGCTCATCTGGAATTACCTTGTGTCCTATGCACATTAAGATGAATAATTATCTGCATGACCTGATTACCGGGTAATTGAACTTTGATGCAATCTTTTGCAAACTGTCCCCCCCCCCAGGTTTAGTGGTGACAGACCGATGTGCATCAATTTATACAACATTTAAAAATGTATGGACGTAAGCAGCTGTAAATTTACTTTCATTTTGGAAGAAAGTACAAACAATATCGAAGGTTTGAATGTATACCTTACCAGGTCTATATTTTTTTAACTAACAGGTTAACTCACTTAAATAAATTAGTACTAGCTAAAATAATTGATTAATTCATTAGTGCTGTTTTGCATCCCTAATTAATCTTCTTTTGATACAACAAAGGCGAGCTGTTTTCCTGCCTATGTTCTGTCCCCACCCCCTGGCTCCATGGTGATAGACTGCTGTGCTGCCCCTGGCAACAAAACCACCCACCTGGCAGCCTTGCTCAACAACAAAGGGTAAGAAGATATAAGTACATGTATACATGTTTAAACATTGTTATTTTTTAAGCTTGGAGTTCACTTAAGACTTAAAAAGAGCCATATTTTAAATGATCTGAATGTAGATATAAAAAGGTATTTTAATATATATGAATTGTTATCTTGGAAATAAAAAACTACTTCAAAATACTAGTATCAGTTGCTTGACATATTTGTATGGACTATTAATAACTAATTAGTTAAACAGGGCTTTTTTTCCTTCTTTGCGAGTGGCCCTGGAAGGACATTTCACAAATTTGACAAGGACAATTCACAAACCAATCATGGCCGTGAATTTTACAAAATCGGCCGTTTTTCACAATTTTAACAATTTCACGACTCGGTTTTTCACAATTTTAAGAAGTTCGCGACTCAATTTTTCACAATTTTTAGAAGTTCGCGACTCAATTTTTCAAAATTTTGAAAAGTTTGCGACTCATTTTTTCATAATTTTGAAAAGTTCGCGACTCATTTTTTCATAAAGTGAGAGGGCCAGGGCCGCTTCACAAAGTCAGGAAAAAAAGCTCTGGTTAAATATACTTATCATCATATAAAATAGAGATTACAGATACTGTTAATAAGCCGAGCCCAATCATTAATATTGTAAAACATATGTGAGAAATTTGAAAAAAGAGTTTTGCAACAAGTTACCTAATTTGCTCATGTAACAGTGTAACAAACTTAGCTGATTGCTTTTTAATAATAATTATTCTCCTTTTGTGTAAACGGGGCTTAATGCATATGCATTAAGTGTCGTCCCAGATTAGCCTGTAGATTCAGCCCACACCTAGACTGAATTTTTGTTTCCTTAAAAGCCAAAAGTGTGGTCCCTGATAGCCTGTGTACAGGCTAATCTTGGACGACACTTTACACACATGCATTAAGCCCTGTTTTGCCAGAGCAAGGCTCAATTCAGACAGTGTTTACTATCCTTCCCATCTTTCAGGAAGATATTTGCCTTCGATAAGGATCCCAAGCGCCTGGACATACTGAAGAAGATGGTGGGTAAGGCTGGAACCACGTGTATTGTCCCCCGCTGTCAGGATTTCCTGCGCACTGACCCACAGGATACTCAGTTTGAAGATGTGGAATACATTCTGGTCGACCCTTCTTGTAGCGGGTCAGGTAAGGGCTCAGTTGTTATGCCCCCTTTTTAAAAAAAGGGGCTATATTGTTTTTGGCCTGTCTGTCTGTCTGTCTGTCTGTCTGTCTGTCTGTCCAAAACTTTAAGAAATCTTAAAGTTTTGTCATAACTTTTGCAATATTGAAAATAGCAACTTCATACATCACATGCATGTGTATCTCATGGAGCCGCACATTTTGAGTGGTGAAAGGTCAAGGTCATCATTCGAGGTCAAAGGTAAAAAAATCAATAAAAAAAAAATAATCAAAGTGGCGCATTAGGGCTGGGGGCATTGTGTTTCTGACAAATACATCTCTTGTTAATATTATGCAAAGATCTTGAGGGAAATAGCTATGTGCTGCGTCCTTTAAAAAAAAAAATCTGTTGATTTAGCAAATTATTGTTACAAAAATGTTACATGACTGGTCTGGCTTTTCACCCTGTCACCTTTTAAAAAGCTCCCTGTATCTATTATGATCCTATTTCTATCGCTAAATATGTGTAACTCTAAAGCTGGAAACTAACTTCATCATGTATGTTTTAGAGCAGTACATTTTATGGAGTGGGCTTGAATTCTCATAGCATGTACTTCATGTGTAATATAAATACTTTTTTGACTAAACGAAAGAGTATATTATAATATTGGTTTGTAGGAATCTCTTTCAAGACAATCAATGACCACTTGTATTTCACATACTGATTATTATAAATGTTTGTGTTTTTAAAACAGGAACAATAAATGTAAAAACCAAACAGCTGGTATTTTTATAAAAAAAAACTAAACACAAACAAGTGTCATCGCCAAAACTACGTATTAAGACATTTTATAGATGTTTGGCAACTATTATACAAAAAACCTACACATTATTTGCTTAGAATTATAATTAATATTTATTTTACAGGTATGGCGCAAAGAACAGATGAAAATTCTGAGACATCGGTTGAGCGGCTACAACAGTTGTCGAAATTCCAGATCTCCATACTGAAACATGCACTGAGGTTCCCCGCTGTCAAAAGGGTTGTCTACTCCACGTGTTCAATTCACGAACTGGAGAATGAACAAGTTGTGGAGGAAGTCTTCTCTCAAGTGAGTGACAGGTTTCAGATTGGTCATGTGATGCCCTCCTGGCCAATGAGAGGTCTCGATACATACCGGCATGGCGCTTTATGCGTGAGAATGTCACCTGACCAGACTCTTACCAATGGGTTTTTTGTCGCTTGTTTTGAACGCAGGAACAGGCTGGGTAATAGTAAAAGTTGCGTGATCAGTCTAGGAGTTGAGATGGGTAAAAATAAAACCATGGACTTTGATACAGAAGTTAATGTTGTTGGTGTACATGGACTTAATGGTACTCATGTTAATGGTGAAGAGAATGGTAAACAGAAATCAACGGTAATGACATTAAACCAAACAAAAGACAAGACATTGTCATCAAGGTGTTTACAAAGTGCAATAAGGTCGACCACAGCGTGGACAGTAAGTGCGAACATACAACCAGAGTTAGTCAAAGGAAGTGCATGCAGAAAGAAACGCCGAAAGTGTAAGCATAGGAAAAAAGAATAAAATAATTTTAGCCTTGTTCTGGGAAAATGGGTCTTAATGCTTGTGCGTAAAGTGTTCAAAACCCAGATAAGCCTGGCACAGGCTAATCAGGTAAGACACTTTCCACATATACTGAATTTTCGTTTAGAAGAGACTTCCTTTAAACGAAAAATTCCATAATAGCGGAAAATGTCATCCCTGATAAGCCTGTGCCCATTGCACAGGCTAATCTGGGACAACACTTTACGCACACGTATTAAGCCCAATAATTCCAGAACGCTGCTTATTTGTGTATTGTTTTTGAAGTGGATCATGTATGTGTTGTTTTTTAAATGACAATCGTTAAAGATGGTTCTGTTATGGGTCAAGAGTGATGTGTGATCCATGCCTTGTGTTGACTAAGACAATATCTTATGAATATCATTACGGTTATAGTAAAAAGATTTGTTGTTTACAATATTTCATGTATTGCAATACACTCTGCCACAATCTTCATGTTCTTGTTTAGAATTCCCGTTCATTTTCCCATGTGTCTACCTAATGAGCGTCATTCTGTGAAAACTGGGCTTAATATATGTGTGTCAAGTGTCGTCCCAGATGAGCCTGTGCAGTCCGTAGTCCGTACTGGCTATTCAGGAATGAAACGTTCCGCCTAGACTGAATTTTCGTTAAGCAGAGACTTTCTTTAATAAAAAAATGCCATACAAGCGGAGAGTGGGGTCCCTGATTAGTATAACGTTCCACCTATCGACAAGAAGGATTGCACCGTTGACTACAGCGGTTGATTCTGAACTGTCTTTGGTTTAAAACCCTTTCTTTGGTTTAAAACCGGTGTAAAACTCGAACTCGAGCAGTTAGATATGAGCATTCCAAGGCGTTTACCCATATTTGTTTTTTTTTGTTAGAGTTTGTTGCTGTGCTGTAACAGACTGTTTGTCAATTAAATACATGCCAAAATTTAAAGATATACATATACATTAAGAATGTTGGTCCGATATACTATCCCTCAAAGTTTGCGTTAAATCCCCGGAGGGATTCTGCACTTAACCCAGGATTTGGATCGTAAGAAAACGCACATGACCGAAATTAGCCTAATACCCNCCACCAAAAAAAGGGGGTCCCGCACTTCTTCTAGCTTGTATAACACGTTCATCTTTTGGTCGATGTTTAATAAAATTGTATCCAGTTGTTGGAAATTATATTAAATTTCAGAAAATATTAATCAATTTTGCATTAATAAAATCAGAGTTCGTGAAAGTTCCGACTTGGGTACAAGATTCATGTGTTTCCTTACGATCTCAAGTTCCCGGCCCCGATATTCAAATGGTTCTTCAGCTGAATGATCTAAATGTGTCGATGATAGTCAAACATGAAAACTGACTGCCACCTGGCTGCCAAACCTCACACTTGGCCCAGACTTATTCATAAAACATTAAAAAGTGTAAACACGGTGCCTATACCACGTGACATTTTAAGATTTGTTTTGTTGTTGACTTTTTTAAACAAATTAGTGTTTTTTTTCAGTTAAGTGCAACCGCGCGTTTGAACGGTTAGAAAACTGTCGGATCAGTGTGGGGACTTCATTTTACAAACGCGCGGTTGCACTTATATGAAAAAAATACTTATTTAAAAAAAACAAACATGATACCTATAGAAAACTCACGAATGAGCGGGCTCTCCACTTTATCCCATTAAACATGGTGAAATATTTAAATAGACATCCTTAAAAATGTCATCTGGGTCGCGCTTTATTCTCCCAACACAGATCTTAGTAAGGGACGTGGTATAGGCACCGTGAAGGAAATATGTGGCGTGTTCTAAGAAAACTGGGCAAAGTGCTTGTGCGTAAATTGTCATCCCAGATTAGCCTGTGCAGGGACGACAATTTCCGCTTTTATGGAATTTTTCGTTTAAAGGATGTCTCTTCTTAGCGAAAATCCAGTTTAGGCGGAAAGTGTCGTCCCGGATTAGCCTGTGCGGACTGAACAGGCTAATCTGGGAGTACACTTTACGCACAAGCATTTTGCCCAGTTTTCTCAGAACACGACACATATAACCATAACTAGGTAGAAGTTCAAAGGCTGCCTTGATGATAACATTATGCCGACCCTCCCACACATCAGCAATAAACGCACACACGCGACATTAAGGAATTAATATCTCAAAAACTCTTGATGTCACTTCTCGAAACTCGGACACTGAATCCATCAAGCACCGAAACAAAATACACACTAAAGTTTAACAAAACAACAAATATTAATGATGAAAATCATTTAATGAACCTTTTTCTAGTAAAACGGGGTTTAATGCATCTGCGTAGTCCGCACAGGCTACCGGTAATCAAGGAAGACACTCCCCGCTTGTATTGTAGTGTCGTCCCTTATTTATCCCTTATACGAGCTATTGAAATATTTGACAACAAAGTCGACCCCGATAGCATATTTGTTCAAAATTCTTAACTTTGGTGAAATTTACCAATGTTGAAATTTGAGGACACATTTCATAATGTGTATGTGCATGAACGTCGCATGGGAGGTTTTAAAGGGACCTGTTCACGGTTTGATAAAATGAAAATTTCCAAATAATTGTCATACATTCTAAAAAGTATGTATACCGGTACATGATATTTAAACAGGCAAAATAACACGCCTGACGAAGAAATATGTTTAAAATGTGGTTTCGTTAATGGATGATCATTATGCGGGATAGGTAAATAATTAAACGTTTGTAACGCTTTTCCTCGATACTTTGCAAAAAAATGTTGAGTACTAAAATAACGTAAATGTTTCATGACGAAACACTAAAGCCTGCGTTGCGCAGTTGTGGCACTTTAGTTTTTGATTCCAAAGGACCCGCGTTGGATAGGCAATAGTTTTTATTAAACTTTTTGTTGCTATTATAATAAGTTAAGACTATTCGAAAAACTATAGATTTGTAAGTAAACATATTTTTTGAAAATTTTCAAATATACGAAAATCTGTGAACATGTCCCTTTAATTCGGCATACCTTGTAACTTAAACCCTTGACATAGTTTTATGCCCATAATGTTATCAAATCTACTAGCGTTAGAAATTTAACCATGGTTATGGATTTTTTAAAGGAAGTCTCTTCTAAACGAAAATCCAGTTTGGCGGAAAGTGTCTTCCTTGATAGCCTGTGTGTACTTTACGCACATGCATTAAGCCCTGTTTTCCCAGAATGAGGCTCATATTATCTCTTATTTAAGTCTTGTTTTCATTTTAATTTCCTCTTAAATACGCCTTTACGAACATACGTTACATTCAACATTAATTATAATATTACTTTAAACTAAGAAAAAATGAGAATCATGGCATGTTTTATATGATAAATTTTGAACGAAAGCATAAGACTCTCTAAGTGTTTCAAATTGTGCATGTACATAAGAAATAGTGAAGAAATAGTGATACATCGACTATCCCCGGAATCCTGCGTATGATAGATTTATGCAATAAATCGTCTGCTTATCCCGAGTGGTACATAAGTGCTGTTTGATCGTTAGTGTCCCTGACAACGATGTGCCGTAAAGCAAAACATTCTTTAGCTAAGCGACAAATCATAATGTGACATTGGAGCGATTCATGCTGTGCAAACCAAAAATTCAATCGATTTTACCTCGACTCGGCGAATGCTACTTTTAAGGACAAACAAATACAAATTGGTATCCGGCGTTTGTTGTGGCGCGTAATCGAGAAATGATAGTTTTGTAGACCAGACAACACGTCTGTTTCAGTCGCAAAACATGAATCAGATTATCAGACCATCTTTACAAGGTAACTATGTTTTCATCTTTCATGTTTATATTATGTTTAATTTGTTGTTACTTTGTTTTTATTTTGTAAAATGATATCAACCTTTCCATTGTGTAATCAACCATTTTGTCAACATAACAAGTTTAATAATAAATAAAATAGAAAAACAATTACATGCAGTCGACGTGTTTCTTATAAGTTAATTTCCGCCTGAAAAGTATTTAGCTCCGTTTTCGCATAGCGTAGTTTAGAAGCTTTTATTTTCTAGGCATGCGATCCATCCCCATTACAAACAAACACAGAGAAAAACGGAGCAGAACTTATCTGAATAATTCGTATAAACAAAACACCAGTTCCATACCTCCAGCATGAAACAAACAAAAGGGTTAACGAACCTGTCCCTTTTAATATTCACTCGCCACCAGAAACACATCTTTAATTCATGGGCCTGACCTGAATTAAAAAAAACAAACATTTCTAACTTAATTTACAACGTGGGATATTTTAAACTTTGTACCCAGTTTACATGAAGGACCATCCTTTACATCTTGGAAAGCGTTCATAATTGTGATATGACTGTGGTAAGTACATACTTTTTTCTTTTCCTTGTAAACTAGAAAAACAATGAACACTTTCGATGTTAATTGATGTGCTACTTGACTAGTTATTTCAAACTAATTGAGTAGAGTAGTTGTTCGCTTATCACAACAAGCCCAAAGCTTTCTAAAAAAACATGAATGCATGCATGGTATTATTAATTGTGTATCTAAAGATGATATTGCAACTGTTTATACTTGAATGGCAATGATATATCATTTAAGACAAAAAAGACATATATCGTCTTGCAAACTCGAGCTTCGGGCAATCGCAAACTCTTCATTTATCCCCATCAATTAGCTTACCAATACGCAAGCCTCGATCTGTGGAAACCGGGCTTTGAGCATGTTCGTGGAGTGTCGTCCCAAATTAGCCTGTTCGGACTGCATAGGCTAATAAAGAACGACGCTTTCCGCCTAGACTGGATTTTCGTTTTGACGAGACTTTCTTTCACAGAAAAAGTCAATATAACCCGGTTTTCTCAAAGCGAGGCTCATTTGTTTAAAGTTAGATTATCAATACAATCTAGGACAGGCAATTCTCAATATTAGAGCACTGTAATAAAGGAGCATGCTTCTTATGAAGATGCGCCAACTTTCAGTTTCATTAGTCTACTAAGGTTACAATATACTAAATAAAATGTTCATGCTGTACTCTCTAAAAAATTAAAAGTGCATCAATGGAAGATATGCTGTTATGGTTTAAATATTTGTTGTTGTGTTCTTTCGCATAATAACTTTTCTTCTTATAAGGTAAGGCATTGGTATGCACTAATAAATCAATGTCATGTCTAAGATTCGAGACTACAAGGGGAAACAACACGGTTTGGCGGATACCTCTTTTCCGGAGAGTTGCCGTTAAAAAAAGGTTGAGAAAACAGTCCATTTTGATTTGAGAAAAGTTCTTTTTTGGTTTGAACATGACATACCTTTTTTATTGTTTAATTCAACTCAGATAAGAATGCTCTTCAGAAAAGGTATGGTTATGGGGGTCTGTATGCGCAAAATGTTGCCTTTATTTTGGCTTAAAGTTGTCGCTTTTACATTGAATTATATAAGGAAAGTATTTAGTATATTGTGACCTAATTACACGGATGCTAATGAATAAAACAATCGCGTGTAAACCATGTAAAGCGCATGCGCATAAAAACGTTTGTTTGCGCGTGCTTTCTATTGCAATATTTGACAATGTTAAAATGTGGCTAGACAGAGTAAATTACGGAATACCGTTAGGGCAATCGTGGTAACACATAAAAATCCAGAGGGCGAGAATGCAAGAACGCGAGAGTACGATGACGAGAATGCGACAATACGATGACGACAGTGCGAATATACGATGGCAGAACGCGATTGCGAGAACGCGATAGTACGATGACGACAATGCGACAGTGCGATGACGACAGTGCGACAATATGATGGCGACAGTGCGATAGTACGATGGCGACAATGCGAGAATGCGAGAACGCGAGAGTACGATGACGAGAATGCGACAATACGATGACGACAGTGCGACAATACGATGGCGAGAATGCGAGAACGCGATGGCAAGAATGCGATGATACGATGGCGACAGTACGATATGACTTTTGCATTGTCGCCATCGTACTATCGCACTGTCGCCATCGTATTGTCGCATTGTCGTCATCGTACTATCGCGTTCTCGCATTCTCGCCATCGCGTTCTCGCATTCTCGCCATCGTATTGTCGCACTGTCGTCGTCGTATTATCGCATTCTCGTCATCGTACTCTCGCGTTCTCGCATTCTCGCCCTCTGGATTTTAATGTGTTACCACGATGGCCCTAACGGCATTGCGTAGTAAATTATAACAATTTATTTCAAAATCCAAGTTAATTATTTTGTGTCACTATATTACAGTTTGGCTATTGATATTCCAACTTTAAACCATATTTAGTGTACGCCTTATTTTGATTAACAACCGCCTTGGGTGTCATTGAATTAAAATTAGGACTTCAATACAGACGGCTTACTTTATTAACAATCACGTGAGGCTCGTTCTGGGAAAACTGGGCATAACGCATGTGCGTAAAGTGTCGTACCGGATTAGCCTAATCAAGTATGCAGTTCGCACAGGCTAATCAAGTATGCAGTCTGCACAGGCTAATCAAGTATGCAGTCCGCACAGGCTAATCAAGAACGACACTTTCCGCCTAAACTGGATTTTCATTAAGAAGAGACTTCCTTAAGACGAAAAATAACATAACACCGGAAAGTGTCGTCCCAGATTAGCCAGTGCTGACTTCATAGGCTAATATGGGACGACAGTTTATGTACCTGCATTAAACCCCGTTTACCCGTAGCGAGACTAATATCCGTATTCCTACCCAGCTTATTCATAGAACCAATCTCCTACAATCAGTTTCAAAATATCAACTCACATTATTCGTGTAATTTGAACCCAAACAAATTATGTATTGACTTTCTGCAATGTAAATACACGCCCACGTTAAGATTTAAATATGTTTGAACGCTGTAATTTTCGCTCCGTTTTAAGTGGTAGTGTGAAACATTTCTAACTTAGCAAAGATAGTGTTCCCTGTTGATAAACTCGTGTTTATCACCGTCTATATCAATGAAAATAAAACAGGTATTTTCTTTGTAAACACGCACACTTATTTTAGATGAATTATACATCCAGCCCGCACCAGGTAAACAATATTAAGACACTGCAAGTAAAACTTGTTTGGCTTGTTTACGCCCACGACTCCGAAAAATGTAATGGGTATTTGCTTCTTTTCTTAGTTCTATATTCGTTCAAATGTACGTTTATCGCGGAAGGAAAACTACATACAAATTAGTATTGCAAAGTGAAGAGATTGTTCAATAGAACAATACAATCACGTAAACTTACATTTCAGGCGGAAGTTCTCTAACAGAAACATTGTAAGACACAGAAAATACATCTAGCGATTCACTGGGGACCATACATCATGGATGTTTTAAACAATTCCACACTGTCTGACTGCCTTGATTTCGTGCCAGCATACGCATTCGCTCTGCTGTTCATTAGCTGCTTCTCGTCCATCGTTGGATGCTGTGTCATTTTCTGGACGTACATCCAACTCCCGGAAATTCGAAGCTTTTCACGAAAGCTTCTATTATTCCTCAGTGCCGCCGACCTTTTAAATGCCGCCGGAAATTTGATTGGCGGCGTTCGCTACATGGTCTTGGAGAGAACGGCCAGCCCGTGCACCAATCTCAACCACTCTGACCACGTGTGCATCGCACAGAGTTACGTGACGACGTCTGCAAGTATGGCGTCATTCTTCTGGACCTCTGCAATCGCGGTCTACATTTTGTGTCAGCAACTGAGAGTACAAACAGGGATCTCGTCTTCGTGGGGGCTGGTTTTTTACAACCTTGTTTGCACTGGAATTCCAGGTAAATATGTACGTGGACTTAACAATGTGTATATTAAGTCTCGAAGATGTAAGGAATATATGAGCCTCGCTCTGGGAACACTTGACTGAAGGCATGTGCGTAAATTGTTGTTCCAGATTAGTCTGTGCAGTCCACACAGGCTTATCAGAGACCAAACTTTTCGTGTTTGATTTTTTCGTTTCAAGGAAGTCTCTTCTAAACGAGAATTATGTTGAGGCGGAAAGTTTTTGCGCAGATAAGTCTGTGCGGGATGCACAATCTAATCTAGGACGATACTTTACGCACCTGCATTTAGCTCGGTTTTCCCCCAGAACGAGGGTCGAGTGTACAACAATGTATGTCTGTTTTGCTTTGCAGTGATTATAACATCGGTGGCCCTTGGATTGGGTGCCTTAGGGGCCAATAACTCGGTAGGGACAGGAGGCTGGTGCTGGATAAGAAGCTCCCTGTCCGATGGCGCGCAAACATGGTGGATGTTACTGGCGGGAAAATTCTGGGAAATCGCCTGCTACGTGTGCACCGCACTTGTGTTCCTGTATTCTAAGTTTAAACTAAAACTGAAGGTATGCGTATCGTTCGTGTTGTATTTTGTTTTCAAGTATTTTGATGACCAGCTGGGTTTTCAAATAATCGCCCAATAAAATTTGATTTTTTTACAATAACAATGCCAATGTATACGCTTTTGTTAAATTTCGTTTGTGTTTTGTTTGAGAGCAAACGTCATTCATGGCGGTTAATTAACACAATTTTACGGCTCAGTATACATGCTTATAGGTGAAACGACTGAATTATAGTTAATAGTTTATGAATAAAGCTTTTTTCTCTATTGGTAAAACCTATGAGCCTCGCACTGTGAAAAGGTGATTTAATTCATTTGCATCAAGTGTCGTCCCAGATTAGCCTGTGCAGTCCGGAGTCCGCGCTTTTATTTTATCTTTCGTTTAAAGGAAGACTCTTCTTTACGAAAATCCAGTTTAAGCGGTAAGTATCGTCTCTGATTAGCCTCTGCGCACTGCACAGGCTAATCTGGGACGACACCTTACGCACATGCATTTAACCCCCTTTTCACAGAGCGAGGCTCATATGTATATACATTTCAGCCACAAGATGACGCTATGAGCAGTTTCAGATCCATGGCCACCTACACATTTCAACCAAAAGGCAACAACTTCGTCTATTTCTGCTTTGGCCTGTATTTTTTGAGATTATGGGGAACAACCAGATTTTTTATCGCTATTGCCAGTGGCAACATAGATTCGGTGGCAATCACCTTGACCCAAAAGGTTCTGCTCATCATGCAAAGCATTGGCGACAGTTGGCAAGGTTTCTGGAATTTCTTCGTGTTTTGTCTGTTAGACGGCACGGTTCGGGCCTATATCTGCGCATGTTGTCGACGGTTTCGCAGTGGTTCCGTGCAAAATGATGAACTGGAACCAATATTACAGGAGTAATACAATCGTGATACATCGATATTTGTGTCAACGCGACTTTTGTGAAAAATAAATAAAATAGCTGCCAACTCTAGTTTGATTTACAGTAACCATGCATTTGACTTCATCGAAATGAAAGGAATTGTTTAATAATGTGTAAACATAGTTTAAAGCTTTAAAAAAATTGCCACCGTTAGTTGTCGTGTTGTCGTGTTGTAGACTAGAATGCAAATGCATGTGTTTGCACGAAACAAAAAAAAGTCACTTCCTCATGATATCTGTAAGACAAAAATTACCTGAACGTTTTGTGCAAAAAATATATCGAAATGTATTGAATCGCTTTAAATGAAACTTCATAATATTGATAAAAGGCTTTGAGAAGAGGTGCAGAGTAAAAGTACTCTTTCTTCAATACTTACAAAGTAATTTCCCTTTGATATGTTTTAAAACTTGGTAAACGTGTAAAGCACAAAATCAAATTTGGTATATTTATAAAGCGCAATGTCAGAATAATACACGACCCCTTTTTTCACCAGAGTTCAAAGGTCATTTCACTGTAACTAAAAATATAACACAACTTTAAAATCGTAATATTGTCATGTTACTTGGTTTACATATTCAACACTAGGTTATCATTATGTCTGTCAATTTACTCATCCGTCAGTGTGTCTGTCTGTCCGCATTAATTGAAATATTGTAATAACTAAAAGAGTGCATTAGATAGTATCACAAAAATTGGTTTACAAAGTCAACTTTATGTTTTTTTGTATGTTTGTCTGTCAATCTCTTTCACTGTTCATTCGTCCGTAAAGACCTCATCGTATACCGGTACTTAGGTTTCTGTTCGGCAGGCGCAGCAGAAGTTTCACTATGTATTTTTGTTGCATACTTATAAAGGGCAGTGTGGGAATTATGCAACACCTTTCGGTTTTCAGAGGTCAGATCACTGTTACTTAACATAGAGCAAGACTTAATATGTGTTATTTCTCAGTAACTATACACGATACTAACATTTAACTTGGTATTATTATTTTGCTATATGTTGCCTTTTGAATGTATGTCAAGTGATGATAGGATTAGTCATTTAATTTCGTTTCTATACATGTCAAATGTAAGGTGACTGTTAAAAATAGCCGTACACACAAAACAACTGCATTCTTTGTAAGATACATAACATATAAATTGGTATTCACATGAACAGCAATGCGACGGTAATATGCACAATCTTGTTTCACCAGCGGTCAACTGTCTGGTGAATNGTAGTAGTAGTAGTAGTAGTAGTAGTAGTAGTAGAGTAGTAGTAGAAGCATTAGTAGTAGCAGCAGTGGTAGAAACAGGAGAAATAGTAATAAACTACTATTGAAAACGGCAATAAATCGAAACAAACACACAATAGTAGTTGTTGTTGTTTTAGCAGACGTCGTAGTTTAAGAACTAATAGCAGTCTAAGCAGCATTTGTGGTTAAAGTAATTGTTGTTATGTGTAAGTTATAGTAGCAGTAATAGCAACAACAGCAGAAGAGGTAGCAGTAGTTATAGTAGGTTTTCTTTTCAAGTTTTATCAGTTTATATTCAAAGAACAAATGAAGAACAATTACTTTTTTAATAATAGTTATCTTCATTAGTAAGACTTATCCATATTTATTAACTTTATTTTTTTCTTGATGATTTTTTTTTTCTAATTATAGTTATCTTCCTTTTTAAGATTTATAAATATTTATTATCTTGTTTTTCTTGAAGAAATTGTCTTGAGTCATTGACCTGAGTGGTGGGATTCGACTAATATAAATACTTGTGCGATAACGGTTTCATTATTTCATCTTGTCATTTCGATAATTCAATAAAAATAAACGGGAATAAACTGCACACGCCACATATGTAATGAGGCAACGGATATAATGAAGCAGTGATTAAAAGGCAGTGTTAAAATTAAGCAGTGATTTTATACGTCGTAATTGTTTGAAACAGTGATTTACCTTAATCTGACATTAAGAATATAATTGCAGTCGTATTCACTAATGCGAGGTATCGTATCAAAGTCGCATGTGATCTTCAGGGTTGATATATTTCTCACTCAATTATATATATATATATCATGTTGGCAAGTAAACGAAAGAAAAGATTAATTTGTTATCGAAAATGCAGAATTCGTGTTGCGCTGGAAATTTGGAAGATATATTGGGATCTTTTACTAACACACACATTTTGAAGAATATTCATTCGTTGATGCTTGTCTCCGTTTCTGGTTCTATTGGACGTGTAAACAATGCCTTTTTCATTTACATTTTACCATAAAATAATGCACAAATCGACGGCAAATCAGCTACTGGTTTATCTCTCAGTCACAGATTGGATAACGTGTTTGATGGCCATTACAAGTTTCCTGCCTCAGTGTCTTTATCCAGTAACATTCACCAGCGACGTCGCTTGCAAACTGATATTTTTTTGGTAGCATAGCTTCCGCCTCCTGCTCCCTTATTGTGGTGTTTCTCGTTACAACAGATCGATTTCTGACGGTGTATGAACCATTCCCAACTTGGAAGTTCACAAAATTCACCTGCAAGTTGATCACAGCTGGATTTATTACAAGCAATTGTGGGTTTACAATTCCTGATCTCTTAATTGCTGAAGAAAAGAAATTGATGTGAAAATCATTGAGGCAAATGTCACGTTTAAAGGACACCATTGTCATACGTCTGAAACGGGAGAGTTTTTCTGGCTTAGGAAGGTCTTTAACATAGTCAAGATTGTGGCTTCCGTCTTGTGTTTCACATGCTTCGTCGTGATGTACTATCTGATTGCTCGAAAAGTGTACAAGTCTAAACAAAAAATGTGAAAACATCATATCAATGAACAATCAAACAAGGCACTGGATTTAAAAACACGTAATACAGCAGTTGCTGACTCTCATAGAGCAGTGAACGGTGTAGAGGTCATTCTACGTTAAAACAAAAGTTTATCTATTGATTTGTTTTAACTTTGCGGTTCCATATTGTATGCTCCTATATTATCCTAGTATATTTGTCAAAAAGTTAACAAAAAAAATGCAGTTTCATATTGTGTTCTCCTTGTATATGTCATTCTAAGATGAAATAAAAATGTATACATTGAACCAATAAAAAGGTGCTGTTTTATAGTGTATTCTCCTGGAATATCTATCAAAAATTTAAAAAGAATGTGCAGTTTCATATTGTATTATAATCGTATACGTCATTCTACGTTTAAATAAAAGTTTATACATTGAACAAATAATACGTGCAGTGTCATATTGTATTTGCGTTGTATATGTCATTCAACGTTGAAGTACAATTTTTACATTGAAAAAAATACTTACCTGATGTTAAAACGTAAAAGTTTGAGAATTTGATATATTGTAGATGCTTTTAAAAATTGTCCTATATACGAATTTTTGGTTGTTTGGTTTCAAATACCATTATGAAATGTGAAGTGTCTATTGTGTTACCATTACATTTTTTTTAATTAATTAGACAGTGTTTATCAAATTAAGTCAATTATTGTGTGGGATTCAATTAAATCTTCGAGGATTTGGTAGTACTTTAATACCCTTAGAAGCTCTTGTAAAATTGCATGTATGCATGGCTATCATTAAAAGCTATTTCCATCTGACATGTTGTTTTATTCGTTTCCACCTAGAAAACAACACGCTTTGGTCGAACTGACCACAAGTCTATGAAAAAGTAACCCCTTTGATACAAATATTAAATTCCAATTAATGTATGTGCTTTAGGTTACATGTTACTTTATTAGTTTCAGGTCAATAAAACGTATTACTCTTCACTTCGCGTTTAGAACTAAGACCACGTATATAAATATTTGATTATACATTAGCCTCGCTCTGAGAAAGCCGAGTTAACCCTTTGAATGCTGGGAAATTTGTCGTCTGCTTAAATGTCGTCTGCTGAATTTGTAAAATTAGCATTTTCTTCGATTTTTTTTTCTAAGACCACTATCCGATTAGGAAACAGTTTGGATCCTGATGAGACGCCACGTTCTGTGGCGTCTCATCTGGATCCAAACTGTTTGCAAAGGCCTTCAAAATCCGGTAAATGCATATGCGTAAAATATCGTCCCAGAGTAGCCTGTGCAGTCCGCACGGTCTAATCAGGGACGATACTTTCCGCATTTATGGAATTTTTCGTTCAAAGGAAGTCTCTTGTAAACGAAAATCCAGTTTAGGCGGAAAGTGTCGTCCCTAGTTTGCCTTTGCGTACTGCACATGCTTATCTAAAACGACACTATACGCACATGCATTAGGCTCGGTTTTCACAGAGCGAGGTTTGTAATGTCTGCACGTTCTTGCATTGTGTTAGTTATTTCAATACATCATCATACGCATAACTATACAAAACAAAACAAGAAATGCAAGGTAAATTCGGGACCAATATTTAAAACTGAAAGAAATGAAGTTGGACTTATTTGTCCCTCATAGTCAGAACTAATACAATAACCGCTTGACCATTCTGCAATGAACAATTAAACTGTATTTTGCGTTTAATGTAATTTTTCCTTCCATCAGCAATTTTAATGAAGACCTTGATTTAAAACAGCCCATATTATTCCTCCGCATTTCACTCACTCCAAATACTTTACTCAGTTTAAACTGATGATTACATATTTACACAGCCGTATTTATAATATTATGTTCGTTGTGTATATGCGAAATTTGCGTCAAAAAATAAAATCGGAAAACAATTCAATTCGGCAACTCCGAACAAGTCCCTTCAAATGTATTGCGATCCGCACACAAATCCTAAAAAGATAATACATGGAAACAGTGCACACTTAATTACTTTTTTTTATTTTGTTTTAAAATAATATCCTGTTTTACCTATTGTGTCATGCTGGTACATAATAATACCTTAAATTTAATTTTTTCTTAAGTAAGTATTACCCGATTAAGGTTTAGTTGATTTAAGCATATTTATTTGTTATATAATAAACAAACGCAAGTATATAAACTGTCGAAGTGGATTAAGGAGGAAGTTTGAGCTTACTGTAACAAATTTTT